>KV744987.1:0-17814 GCA_001692735.1 Lepidopterella palustris CBS 459.81
AAAAAAAAAAAGCCCTTTCCTCTTCTGCTTGCTGTTAGCATCACCACGTCTCCGAGTCTAGCAAACATGGCCCCTCAAAAACCCACCCTCCTCGCCCTCCACGGTTCCGGTTCTAACAGCACAGTCTTCACACTCCAACTCTCCCGCCTAGCTCGCCTCCTCCGCCCTCACTTCTCAATTGTCTTTCTCAACGGCCCTTTCGCCGGTGACCCTGGTCCTGGAGTCCTTCCCTTCTTTGAAGGTTGCGGTCCCTACTACTACTGGACCGTCCCCTCCGCGACCGGAAATGTCAAAGGGGAGGGCCAGAACGGAGTCATGGAGGAGCAGGTTGTGAAGGCGGTTATGGGTGTGATAGAAGAGGTTAAGGGGAAAGGGGGAGAGGTCGTTGGCGTTATGGGGTTCAGTCAGGGGTCGAGGGTCGTGGCGGGTTTGTTGGGCGCGCAGGAGGAGATGCAGAGAAGAGCAGGGAAGGGCGAGACCGAATTAAAGACAAATCTGAAGTTCGGGGTTTCCTTCATGGGGTCGTACCCACCGCCGCTCATGCCGGCTGCTCTGGCGACTTCAGTTGGCGAAAATGATGACAAGGAGGGAGAGGCGCACAGGATCAAGACGCCGACTCTACATGTCCAGGGCGCACTGGATAAGTGGAGCTGGGCAGGGAAGAAGATGTTGGAAGAATGCTTTCAGCCTGACAGTGTGAGGCTGCTCAGCGTGCAGGCCGACCATCATATGCCCACGAATGCGGAAGAGAATGATCTGATAAAGGAGGAGATTCTGAAATTGTGGCGAGAGACTATGTAGGAGTTTCGCACTGTTTTGGATTGGTAGAGTGCGGAATTGCTTAGGAGTTAGTGGAACTAGGGCCTGGGTGCAGAGAGAAAGGGTTGCTATGATAGCCAAACGTGATTTGATACTGCAAGCTAATCGATCATTACGGCGGCAGTTGTTTGTAAATGCGTTGTGGTCGAGCACCTAGATCTCTCTATTTGTAATAAATCTCTCAGATCGGCGACCCAGCGACCCTAAATGGATGCGCCTCGGTATTGAAAACCCACTTGTTCCCTCTTCCAGCCTGCACCTGCCACTCTGCTTCGGGGGCATGAATCAGATACGCGTACTTCAAGACCTCCGCAAACCAGAAACTCTCCTGGAAATCTAAATCTTTACCTCCGCCTGATTTATTTACATCCGAAACCTCCGTATAACCTGAGGGTGCGCGTGTGGTCGCATTAATAGCAACAAAGGCGTCCCACGCCCAGTCTTGATACTTGGTGTCGCCGGTAATGCGGTAGGCATAATAATATGACTCCAGCACTTCTGGTCGAAGGTCGTAAATACTATTCGTGATGAAGAAACCGTGGGCTTGGAAAAATGCCGTTTGGTCTTCAGGAACTAGATTTGGGTCCCACGAGAAGGATTCGGGGCCGATTCCGGTTGCAGTTGAGGTGTAAGTGTCGTGACAGCCATCAACGAGCGCCAGGCCGTACTTAATATAGTCTTGCCGGTCAAGTACTTGGCCGCCGAGGAGAAAGTTACCTCCGTCGAAACATGCAAGGTGCTGAGATGTTAAAATTGGGGTTTTGTTATTGAACATTGCCACAAAAGTCAAGTCGGGCCGAGTGCTGGGGTGGGAGGTTAAGTAGGTCATTGTGGAATCTGCGGCGGCAATCCAACTAGAAATTACGTTAAAGGATAAGATAAAAACTATGATATGAGAGCACTTACCGATCCCTGTACTCCGTGAATCGAGAGGCATCGTAAACAAACATTTTGATCAAGTATTCGTAGAATGAATCATCGCCGCCAACCCAGCCGCCCCTGGAATCCTGGAACAGACCAGTAGTGACGTTGATATTGGTACCTAAAAGCCCTGGGAACGGCTCGCTAGATGGGGGTTGTGGGTGGAGCAGGTATGATTGTGCTTTTTGGCTGAGCTGAGCATAGGTTTGATTGCCCGTCAGATCAGACAAATGAGTCCATTCCAGAACAAGTGTCCCGGCTGTAGCAAGGCCGTTCACACCTCCATCGACCGAGCGAGTTGTGAAATGCAATCCGTTGTACGGGATACCGGTTGGCGTATCAAATGCATAGGAAAGTGCGTTCGCAAGGCATTCCGCTTGGCGGAGTAGAGCATCCACATTGGCAGGCTACATCAAATTAGCTCTCTTTCAAACACGGATGGTTGGGACACTGTTCATACATTTGCTGCCAAATTTGACAAAGGGCCCCCGACCTTCAGAAAGTCATACCCTGCAAGCATTCCTCCAAGGTAGCGAATAGTTGTTTCGAACAAACTAACTTCGGTCGCCGTCACGGCAAAGTTTATGGAAGGAATGTAATCAATGATTTCGTTGACGACGTCGGAGAGTTCCATGATAATGGCCGTGCTAAGGGCATCGACAGCGCTAGCACCCCATCCATTTCTGAGGACAGTTAGCCTAAGTTGAGCACCTTCTCAAATATCACATGCCTTGAGTCGCTATAAGAATAGGAGTTGGGATGGAGCTCGTCGTGAGGGAAAGCGTAAGTTTTGTAGCCATTCCAAGAAAATTGAAAAGCCTGCTTGACGGCGTTCGCTCGATAAGCCTCACCAGTAGTGTTCCCATACGATACCTTGGGGGGTTCGCTCCCAGAAATCGGTACAGCTAAAGTTACTGGGAGTAACACTGTCAAAAAGGCAAGCCTAAACCAGCCCATTCCCAAAAAGCGAATCCAAAAGTAATTTTCGTGACGGTAATGGACCTCTAGCGAAGGCATATTGGATATGGTAGAAGTCTACTAAGAGACTTTCGGACGTGCTCGGGAACACTCGAAGGTGAGTAAATGTTTTGAGTGCTAAACAAGTTTTAAGAGTCAAAGGACGAGCGAACCAAGTTTATATAGGAGCTCATTCTTCCCAACATTACCGCGTGTGCACACCCTCATGTCTCATGTCCATGAGATCGACCTGGTTGGTGCATTAAAGAGTTGAAGTTGTAAAGAATGCCATGACCCGATATTTCTAGCCTGTCATGTTGCAAATTGCAAAGCAGCGATCATTTCCAGGTCTTTCGAAGATAGCACACCCCCTCTTCTAAGCTCTTTCTGGGGGTTTCTGAGTGAAAGTAGGCGCATGATGTTGTCACTCTGTCTGGAAGGTTGTAATACAGCGTTGCTCCACCGGCGAGACATATTTGCGGAAAAGCATGGGCTATAGGGTACGCAAATTGCCGATATTGGAGTGGGATCATCGCTCGCACCGGCTTCCTTGTCAGCTGTTCAATCAAGATGCCCAGGGAATGCCTCTCGTTCCCGAATGGTTGGAATCCTCATCTGCCATTAGGAGGTACCCGTGGCGTTTTCGAGCAGTGAAGATGGATTCCTCAATGAAATATAGGAGAAACGTCCATTCTACATCTCCAGAGGCGCAAGCCGATGAAGCACAAAAGGTGCTTTTTTGAGGAGGAGATGAGGATGCTTGCATGTACTCGGCGTGTAAGCCACCCAATCAAGCTTTTGCGGGGCGGGCGTGATGGTGATCCGGAGCGATTTGTCTTGACGACACCCCCTCCTTACTGCATAATGGCATTTGTGTGACCGTTCGAACAACCTCCATTTTCAAAACCCATGTTAACAGACGCTGAAAAGTCTTTGTGAAACCCATATCCCGGCGATGTCCATGTACACATGGCACAATGACAACCAGCACCAGCTCGTATGTTGGAATCAGATAACAAGACATCAAGTCTTTGTCTCTTCCAAGCAGCCATTAGCACACTAAAATAACGGAGACGGCCTTTTTAAACAGCTAATAGATATCTATATGCTATACGGATGCATGTTGAGATTTAGTCAAAGTGAGCATCTCGAGCGTAACGAGTTATAAACTCTCGCGGCTTACGTCCGTTATCTATGTTGCACGGTGAGTCGCCCACTATTCTCACCATAATTCTCATTTTCATGGTTTGATAAATCCAAGTCTTCCTTTGGAGAGCAAATGAAGGAGGGAAGGATTGTGTGATTAAGTAGCTATTGAACTGCGTTGATCAATGGATATGTTCTTTGTTATCACATCACGTGCCCCAGGTATATAGCTTGGTCGCCGGCCGACTTACAACAATCAAGATAGTCGACACATTCCTTCCCACAAGAGTCCGACAGTCGCAGTGCGACTGTCATTCGCTTCGTTCTTACTGAACTTGAAAATCTACCGAATGAAAAGGTTTGCTTTTTGAAGTCTATTGTTTCTATTGTTTAAGAATGGCTGATGCCATGTTCGAGGGTATAAGGAATTGAGATTATGCGCTCAAATATCTCGTGCTCCGACAAGCTGTTGATGTCACATCAATGGCTTCTCGCCTGAAGCAAATATAGACTCGAGATGCCTTTGCTCTCCGCAGCGAGATTGTATACCTTCTGCGCCACCTTTGTAACAGTTCTGTATCGAAATTGAACCGGCCATAATCATACCTTTATGCAATTGTTCACAACTGCCCTGGTATCATCTCTCCAACTAAATACCTTACAATCAAATTCATACCGCCCGAAACTCCGTTCAGATACAAACACCAGATAATATGCACATAAGCCTAGGTAAAGGCTCACCTTATGACGACGCAATTGGCGAGGTCGCCTTACTCAAAGAACCCGCCGTCACTGTCATCTTCGTTATGACAGGCTACCTTAGTCTCACTCAACATCTTCTTCATGATTCCGCTTGATTGGTTCTTAGGCTTCCCTCTGTTACCTTGTTTATGCACCTTCTCCCGATCTGGTGGGGTTGGCCTCGGCGCCGTCTCTGGAGCTTGACTGTTCCGTAACGCCTCAAGAGTTCCGTGCTTCATGGCGTTTTCGACGGTCTTCCACATTTCGGGATTGCCTTTGGTCATTCGTGCCGGCTCCGCATCTTGGGACCTTTTATCCTTTGCACCGCTCTCTTCGGCATCAGAATTGGGGTCTAGTTTCCGTAGCTTCGCCTCTTCATTTTTTGACCTAGGGAATAACGAGGAGTACGGTTGCGAGAGAGGATAGTAGAGTGCGTAGTTCAGGTCGACTTCCGCATTATGTAGTTTCAACAATAGCTCATCTTTCTCTCCGCGCTCCTCAGCAGCATCGAGCTCCCGTCGAATCTTCTTGAGGGCGCGATTAGCCTTTTGGCGATCTAGATTGTGGCTCCGTTAGCCTTCCACCTCCCCTCCCCGTCTGATCCCGTGAATTAGCTAGTCACTTACCAAAGAACCGCACCTGATGGTATTTCGCAATCATTTTCTGCTTCCTTGCCTCCGCCTCCGCAGTTGCCTTCTTCTCCGCCAATTCATGCTCACAAGACTGTAATTCTCGCTCTCGAAGCAAGCGCACATCGGCGGGCATTTTATAGTTCAGGCCATTGGATGTATGGGAGAGCAACCGCTTCAGATCTCGAATGCGGGTGTTGAGGGAGTTCAGGGCGTTTCGTTTGGGTTGTGGAGGTTTGGAGGGTTTCCGGGGGCGAAAAGAAGCTTTTGGTTTGGAGGGGTTATAGGACTCTTTTAATTTCTTGGGCACGGGCATTTCGGTATAGGTGGAGATTCTGAGATTTTGGATGGGTGGGTTATCGGGCTCTTTCAGGTTCTCGGGTGCGAGCGCTTCGGTGTGGGCGGAAATCTTGACTTGGTTGTTGGAGTCACCATTGCTCGTGAGCTCCACGAGCTTTCGTTTGCGAGGCATTGTTGCGGGCGTTTGGAGCAGTTCGCGGCGGGATGGTGTGAAGGAATTTTGAGAGTTGAAAGTTCTGTCATCTTTCACCGCCAAAGCGCCAAGGATTGTCACGCGGAGATTTCTCGACAGGGTGAGGTGAACGGACAGGCATGTACCTATCTTTCCTTACCTGCATCACCATATTCATCGAGGCCGACTTGGACCATCTAGAGTTTGGTCAAATGAGTGGCACAACTTTATTTCCAGGGCTCTAAGCCTTTGTGTTTTCCTTGTACCGATACCTGAAACCCCTCCCACTCGATACGCTCCTCATTGTGTCGCGTATTTTCATGCACGCGCTGACAGATCAGTAACATGGAAGCGGCCATCCGATGGTCGCCTCACTCAACCCAGCAGACTCCTCGTTTCCTCCTTATCGATGTGGCTGGTAACCGTTTGCGTCTCTGCCAAATCGAATCTATCGACAAGAACAATGTGAAATACAAGCAGCTCTGCCAGAGAGACAAGCTTCCAAACTTTACCGCATTCGACTGGTCCAAAAGAGATGAGCATTTCGTCGGCATAGGCTCAGCATCTGGGGAAGCGACTGTTGTTCAGATCGATGCTGACCGGCCGCAATCTGATTTCATTCATTCATTCCCCATCAAGCATCAGAGGAAATGCAATTCCATAGCCTTCAGTTTGAAGAATTACGTCGCGACTGGGCTAGATCGAGTGCGGAATGATTTTTGCATGAATATCTATGATCTTAACATTCCATCTCTTTCTACAGTTCAAGAGCCGTATAGGAAGCTTGCGAGCTCGGAGGCCATTACGAGCATTAAGTTTTATTCCGGCCAGCCAGATACATTGATTGCAGGTGTTTCGAGGCAATGTGTTAGACTTTACGACCTCAGAGGTAGGAGTTTCCTCTCTCATGTGCTTCTTCTTCTTGCCCTCACTTCTCCCTACCTCGAACATTACTATCTACCAACCGGCTTGCTGTATTTTTAACTTGAATTTCACAGATTCGGGAGGCGCAGGCGTTGCTCAATATCCCACCCGTCAGGTCCACAACATCGCCATAGATCCGCTAGATGAGAACTATTTTGTCTCAGCAGGGCCCACGGGTGACCCAACCGTGAGCGTATGGGATCGACGGTTTGCAGCCCGGTCCAACCCAGGAACGCCAGGCGATGCCTCACATGCTACAGCTGTACTTGAGATACGGCCAGTCGTGGACAATAGCCAGTCAGCAACTATTTGGAGTCTTCGGTATTCCGGAACGAAACGAGCATGTTTTGGAGTGCTATCAAATACTGGGGAGGTCAAAGTCATAGAGCTCGCACAGCACTTGCACAAGTCAGAGCAGCACCAGAATTCTACCAGTCCTCACGCCATAGCATGGAGCTCGCCCCATTATAACAAAGTCTCGCACAATCTGCGCTACCCATGGTACGATGAACGACATGGGGGAGATGAGAACAGCCGAGTAATTGCTTGTGATTTCATGGCCGCTGGAAATCCTTCAAGTGGCCAGTGTGTGCTTGCTCTTCACCCAAGCCGAGAGGTTGAAGTGTTGAAAGTCCCTAATCCCGCGCCACGTATAAATGTTACAGCGCTTGAAGAAATCTACAAGAATCGAGTTCTCGTTGCTCGACCAAGCCCAAAGCAAGGCACTGTTTCTGAGGACCTCATAGAGTTACAGAACCGCGTTCTGGGCGAGAAGCACTCCATCAATTCAGTTCCCAAGGATAGTTTGTCTGGCAGACTGGACAAGTTGACTATCGACCACCCCAGAAGAAAAGCATCGACTGTTACGATCCCATCAGCGGCTCACTCGAGCAGAGACATGCACGAGGATATTCTTACCATGGCCTATCCCGACGCCAAACTTGGCCTGTCGGACACTCTGAAGGTGCTCGAGACGCAAAAGAGACGTTGTCAGGAGGGATACAACCTGGACTGTCGAAAGAATAAGGAAGTCGTTGCAAACGATCCATGGCTTGTTGAGCTATGGAGTCTTATCACAAGACTGGATGTCCTCGCCTATGAAGGCGGCATGATTGACGAAGGCCTTGATTTAAGCTATCTGGGTGTCGTCTCCATCTGGGCCAATAAACTTGGATCGAATGAGCGGCGGCTCGTTGGGGCTGAGACACCATCAAAGTCAACTTTTGTGGATGCTATCAAAGCAATATGCCGGAAAAAGGAGTTCCCTACTTTCCAAGGCATTCAAACGACCTTTCCAGAACACCGGCAGTTATGTTTGGCGATGTGCGGGTGGAACTTGTCTAAGAAAGGCCTGCGAGAGAGATGCATGGCTCTGATGGATCAGGGCGAGCATCACAAAGCAATCGTTTTAGCAGTTTTCAAAGGCTACAAGGACGTCGCATTGGACCTTCTCAGATACGCAGTCCAGCAGAAGCTACTGCAAAATATTGGCCTCGGTGCTGTCATTGCATGCGACTATGTGAGCGAGGAGCAGCGGCATATGTGCTCGTGGATGGCTGAGGAAACAGACGACCCTTACCTGAAAGCGCTTTTGGCGTATTTTATCAGCGGCGATTGGAATTCGGTTACGGAGATGACGCAACTATCCCTAACAGATCGTGTAGGAGTTGCTATCAAATACCTGGATGATGAGCGGTTATCGTCCTTCCTCAAATTCGCCCAAACCGAAGCCATCGTTTACGGAAACATCGAAGGAGTCCTCCTCACTGGACTCGCCGAAAAGGCCATGGACCTCTTCGAGCACTATATTGCCAAGTTCGGCGATATACAGACCGCAGTCCTTGCCATGGCGCGAACGAATCCTCTCTACATTAACGATCACCGTTGGGCGTACTGGAAAGACATCTACCTCGCACAAATGCAAACCTGGCGCGCCTTCCTCGAACGTACCCACTTCATCAAGGAACACAACGTTCGTTCCGTCACCCGCAATCAACAATCTCTCAACAAACCATCCTCCCCTGCCCTGTCTATCCGCTGTCACAACTGCCAAATGAATCTCGCGTTACGCCGCAACCTCAAGAATAAGCGCGAATATCTCGCCACTGACCCGCAGCAACCCATGCCACCTCATAAACGCTTCCTCGGTCGACAGAGCTCTGGTAATGGTCTATCTTGTCCAAATTGCGGCGCACAGATGCCTAGATGTGGGCTATGCATGATGTGGCTCGGCAGCCCCGATCCAGCGAAGCCTGGCTCAGCAGCGGCATTGGCAGAAGAGGATCTGGAGGCCAGGTTGATGGTATTTTGTATGAAGTGTACACATGGATTCCATGGAAATCATGCGAGGGATTGGTTCGCGAGGCATGCCATGTGTCCCGTACCAGATTGTCAGTGTATGTGTGGGTTGATGAAGTGAGACGGTGGTGGGGTTTGGGAGACGGGAGGGCTCTTATTTTCTTGTCTTTGGGTATTGGGTATGTCTTCAGATCTATGGAATTATGAAACTCTTCGTTTTAATGGAATTCATCACGATACTGGTAAGTTACCACATGTTCGGAGATGTAGATAATAGTAGAAAAGATCTACCCGGTCTGGGGAAGTTTATCGGCGAGGATAATATTTAGCTAGTCTACCTTGACAACGAGCGTCGGGGCTGGGAATGATCCTATGTTTTGATCATCACTAGTGGTGTAGTTAGTTTACTTGGGTTAATCAAGTTGAGAGGCCAGAGTAGCACGCAAACAGCGTAGATTGCACAACGAAGACAGCAACCCAGTTCTCGCTTAATAATATGATTGTCTCGCATTATTGCAAGATATCATTTGAAAATGATTAGTTTCATTGTGACTTGAAATTTATTTTCGATGGTCTCTTTTACAATCACAAGTGACTCATGGGCTAGTGTTCTGCACCGCCTCGCAACTCACCAAAAACACCTCACCTATGCGACCTTCTAACCCCATCTCTCTCTCATCTCCTCCCTCAAACTCATCCATTTCAAAACACAAGCATAAAGCAACGATCCATTCACAGTACTACGTCAGCCTGTCGTGAAGATTTCTTTTACCACACGCCAACATCGTTAAAAGCCAACTATTCCGCTCAGACTTTGCAGGTCTGACGATGTCTAGCAGACGCGGTGGTCGTGGCGGTCGTGGCGGAAGAGAGCTACCGCGTGAAGTGCAGGTTTCGAAGAAGATTAGCTGGCTATTGAGGCATGGGGCTGGGCAAGAAGGACTGACATTGGGCGAGGGGGGTTATGTTAATGTTGCTGATGCGGTGAGTTGAATTTTCGTTATGATGTCAATCACGAGCAGATATTTACCTTTACAAGAACATGTCTTTCAAATGTAGTCTGGTTTGATCTTTGTACTCTTCAAAATTTTTTTTGCGGGAAATAGAAGGGAAACAGTGGGTTTCCTTCTGACTGCTGTTGAATATCAATACTGGAGCTTCCAATCGACTTTACACAAAATGTCTCTATTCAACTTTCATTTTGGTCCACTTCATCTCCTCATGCTCATTTCCAGGTCTTCTGATTATGTTTAGCTGCAAACCCGCTGCCTCAAATCCCTTAAAGTAACATTCGATGAACTCCGCACCGTCGTCGCCGAGAACGATAAACAGCGCTTCTCGCTAATACCAGTTCCCTCTCACCCCATCCTTGCATCATCCACCGAGACCGTTCCAGCCGCAGAATCATCAGATTCTAGCAAAGTAGATGAATCAAATCCGCGCAACTTCCTCATCCGCGCAAACCAAGGCCACTCGATCAATATCGGATCCGATGGTCTCCTAACTCCAATCACCAAAGACAACATGCCTGAGATTGTGGTGCACGGTACGACCACTTTCGCATGGCCCTTGATCATGAAGACAGGAGGGCTGAGGCGGATGGGCAGGAATCATGTGCATTTTGCGCAAGGATTGCCTAAAGGTTTCATTCCAGCTGAGCCTATCCCAGGCAATGGTCACGATGAAGACGATATTGTTGGAAGGGGCGCTAAAGGCAAAGAGTCCGGTGAAGCTCCGCAAGAAGCAAAAGAGAACACACTAGTCATCTCCGGCATGCGTAACTCCTCTACTATCCTCATCTACATTGACCTGGCCAAAGCTTTAGATGCTGGGATCAGGTTCTGGAAGAGCGAGAATGGAGTTATTCTTTCTGAGGGAGATGAGAAGGGCTTTGTCGGCTGTCAGTTTTTCAAGCGAGTGGAGGAAAGGAGGGGTGGTGGGAGAGTGCTGATGCGGGATGGTGTTCTACCTGAAGGATTTGAGACGAATGCTAGTGCGATTGATGACGAGCTCTCGAGCGGAAAAGGCAGAGGAAAGAAGCGGGGTGGCGGAAGTGGTAGGGGGAGGGGCAAGGCGAACGCGAAAGATGATAGCGAGGATATCTGGGCGGGTGTCTAAGAGGGATAAATACGGCATAAGGAATCGGATGTGCCAATGATATAACATCTTGGTACACCCTTTAGAGAGTCGAACTCTCCGTTCCACTCGAATTACGAAGTCTTCGTGAACAATAAATATTGTGGATTCCAAATTTGGCACCTTCTTACCCTTTTGGCCTGCCAAACGAGGAAACGAATAATGTAACTGCATGGGAGTCCAGACTCAATACCAGAGCTAAATATAGAGAGTTGTAACTTCAAGCCACCGAGCATGACATCTCTCTTTTTAGATCAGCTTCGAATCACGTGCACCCTTCCTAACGCCACCACCGCCTCGCTTCTCTCTCCATTATTCATCGCTCTCCGCATGCTAACGCCATTATCTTTTCCTTGTAGTAGAATTGTACAGTGTTCCTCAAAACTGTCTCCCAACTCACTATAACATGTTCTCAAGCCCATCTCAAAGTCCTTGTTCAGCACGATGACTCTCCTACCATCGACTTAACGACCGTCACCGCCATCACGCCACGTAAGATCGCCGCTACACTGGTCTCTGCATCCTCTCTCCGCATCTATCCATCTCGCCAAGAATACTCCTCGTACTCGCCCCAGCAACTCGCGAATCATTCCCGTGCCTGACGATCGTTATTTTTAGGCTGCCTTGTGATACCTCTTTTTTCTGATTTCGAGCGGGTCACCTTTTTTTGCGCGGCGAGATTGGGCGAGGCTAGTAATGAGCCATCCTCTATTTCCTTCTCGTGGTCGTGTTACTGGTTCTTGAATAATGGATATTGGATGGGTCTGTCCTGCTGATGCGGTACTTGCCTACTCAGACACGGATATTGCCAGTGCCACGGATTTTGCTGCAGGAGGGTCAGTAGGTATATCATCTCGTAGAGGCCCGTCTCTTTTTCGTCCACATATCATTCATACATTCGCTATACACGATTTATACAACAGTCGCTCGCTTGAAACTCTTAACACCGAACGATGAAAATGAAAGTACTTCTTCTCCCAATCCTTCTCCCGCTGGCCTTGGGCGAGCCAGTTGCTACACCAGCCTCCCCCTCGCCCACTCCACCTCCTCTCTACACAGTAGTATGCACGATGGGCAATAATGAGCCCTGTCCGACAAGCTGGACTTGTACTCCGACCATGGTTTGCACGTCTGGTAAACCGTGCGGTGGTCTCTGTATCAACCCACCCGCACCGACGACTCCCTGCATCATGAGTGATGCTACCTCGACTTGCCCTGCTGGAATGAGCTGTACGCCTACTATGTCCAGCACTGCTGGGCTACCTTGGGGCGGACAATGCATCAGCACGCCAACACCATCAATCACGGCTTGCACCGTGGGGAATAACAGTCCTTGCGGATCAGGTAGCACCTGCACGCCTACTATGATCAGCACATCCGGGAAACCATGGGGAGGCCAATGCATCGCCACCCCAACACCCGCACCGTCTGTCACATCCTGCACTGTAGGAAACAACGCGCCCTGCGGTTCCGGGAGTACTTGTACCCCAACCATGATCAGCACATCCGGAGAACCATGGGGGGGGCAATGCATCGCCACTCCAAGCCCCAACTCCGTAACCCCATGCACCGTCGGCAATAACGCTCCCTGCAGTTCTGGAAGCACCTGCACACCAACAATGTACAGCACCTCCGGCCAGCCGTGGGGAGGCCAATGTATTGCGACACCAACGCCCATCCCGCAAACACCCTGCGTAATCGGCGACAACAGCCCCTGCGGCACCGGCTCTACCTGCACGCCCACCATGACCTGCACAACCGGTCTCGTATGCTCTGGCGCCTGCATCAGCGCTCCAACGCCCAATCCCACAATCTGCACCGTTGGGAACAACGGACCTTGCTCCTCAGGAAGTACTTGCACGCCCACAATGACGTGCACACCAGGAGTGGCCTGTGGAGGTGCCTGCATCGCAACGGCGACGCCTATTTCGTTGACCTCGACGGTGGTGGCAACAGCTACGGGGAGGCCGTGTGGTGGTAGGCATCGGCCGCATTGTGGTCGTGGATGGAAATGTGTGAGGTCGCCTGGGATGGGGTGTGGACCAGGACCAAATTGCCATGGGATTTGTGTTGAGGAGTGCGATGGCAATGAACATTAGGGCGGCGAGGTATGCGCAGGAGGGGATGATGAGTGTGAGAGGTGGGTTAAGATAGAGAACGATGTATGGTATGGATGCGGTATTGGAAAGGGTTTGAACGTGATGGGAAGTATAAGAAAGAAAGGGGGTTGTAGTTGAACGAAAGCATCACGGGGAAGATCGAGGTAGAGGAGAGGATGAATGACTTCATGGGCCTGATGAACGTAATGAAATGGAAATTTTCAGTACTTACTTTTGAAATGGTTCCGGATTACTTGCTCGAGTAGCTCCTCCTTCGAAGCTGTAACATCTTAGAATAATTAGCAATCACGCAACAGCTTCCACACCAAAGCAAGCATGTAAAGCTCCTTGTCCCAATTTGGAGCATTTATATAGTCACTTGGAGCTATTCCGCAGCTAAGTGGAGGTGTTGGTATTTGCCATGTTGTTAAATGGCTAGAGATTAATCTAGAGTACTAGCCCAATGCCTCGTACTCATATCCCTGAAATTCTATTTACTCTTGAGATTAATGTCCAGAAATCGAAGCTTGGTCAATTGCATAGCTTAGGTCGGGATTTATCGCCGAGCGTTAACAATTTTAATATTCCTTTACTCCCGATCCCGGGCAGTCGTTGTGGGTGTTTGGATGATGCCAAGATCAAAAAAAAGATCCCAGTATCCGGATCCTTTTCGAGAATAAATGCACTAAAATCGGAACTCCCGTGCTGAATGTTACTCTATGCGAACAAGTGTGAGATCTACGTCCGCAAATCTAACGCCAAGTATCGAGGATTTATCCATCGAAATCCTCCCTCGCGTTTTCTCCCCTTAAAGAGGTACCAAAGCGCGCTGTAGCATGTGACAACTGCAATTTAGTGGCATACATGACAACTACCGATCCCAGTGAATGGGCGTGATGGTGGGCGTACCGGGCCGATCCAAGGGGTGCAGCACCTGCAGGACCAGAAAGAAAGGGGTAAGTATATCGGCTCCTGAACTGGTCCAGCACAACTAATCGAAAGAAAAAATATGATCTTCAACGTCCTCGTTGCGGCCAGTGTATTCGGGGAAACATTTTTCCGGCGGATATCGTCAAGAGATTACCATCAGTCAACATGTTCCGCCGAATTTAGGACAAACAAATGTAGCGAATGCGAGCCAATCTGCATCAAGAATGCAGTTAGACGATTCAGCGGCACAGAATAGCGTACCTTCGCCGCATTCACGACACCTATTTGAGCCTTTCGAGGCGACCTCAGCCGCAGCGCGTTCGAAGTCTTCTGGGAGTTCTTTCTTCCGAAGCGCCATTTACATTCCTTGGATGCTCGGGCTCTTGCAGTAATGCAATGGGCAAAAGTAGTTCAAGATTTGAGCCCGCGAAGCGAGGTTCTGAGGTGCTCGCTGCTAGCTTCGAGTATGTCGAGGATCGCCAAGAACAGTGCGATGATTGAACAAGGGATGGAGCTCTATGGGAAGGCCCTATACCAAGTCAACAATGCGGTGAGGGTCTCACGCAGTATAATACAGACGAAATTTTCGCGTCGTGTCGGTTTCTGTCACTTTACGAGGTACGTATGGCTTCCGCTTGCCTCTGATTAATCAATTTCGGCAATTTAACACGGCTGGCGGATATGAAAAGGGGTCTTAGGACCGTAATTGGAAGCGTCTTATTCAGGGTGTATCCAGACTTATTGAGATTCGTGGCCCACAAAATCGTTCTTCCCAGTGCGAGCATAGAATGTCTGTTGAGGCCCGCTTGTCTTCCGTTCGTATCATCTTTATGATCATGTTGCTCATCTCCATACTAACCAATCACACATTATCGTCGCCGTCATCGATCGAAAAGCCACGCATCTCAGTAAGCCGGAATAGAGTACAGGACGTTGGATAACCACCCCGAACACAATTCGGACGAACTGCTTGACCTCGCAGTGCTATTCCCTAATATTTGCGAAGAGCTTGATACCATCACGTCGGTCGGTGCAAATGTATTGACCGAAGAGCGAGTCCAATTGCTAACGAATAGATGCTGGTCGCTAGACATTCACCTTCAAAAATGGTATCATCGGTTCGTTTAAAAGCTTTCTAGACACCTCTCTGCTGAAGAGCTTCGATTGATGATCCAGGCAATCGAGCCGACATCGCTCATGCTGACCTCGAAATGTTTTGCCCACAAGGCTATGACACTTTGCTTAAAATTATGCTCTAGTGGTGGCTCTGCATAGGCATGTACAGCGTAATGCGAATAAATATTCGTTGCTTGAGTGAAAATCACGACAGAGCGTTGAGCGTATTGCCTTCTAGAATGAAACCTGAAAAAATACACCGTCAACATCTTGCAGAGCGTTAAATCCTTCTCCCAACCAGAGGCAGGACTGTACGGTGGGCTATTCAATTCATTCCTTTGGGAATGGCGCTGCATCACATCGCAACAGCCAACGAGGTGCAGATGGAAGAGTATAGCGTCATTATAGAGTCACTTCATGAGGCCGCTACTACGCCAGCTGGTTCAAGGATTTTCCCCTTCTTGAGAAGCCTGCAGAACAGCGCTGTGCCAAACACTCCGGAAACGAAACAGCTGGATATCCTGGTTCTACGGCGCGAGCTCAGATCTGGTGTAGGTCAAAGAGGACAAGGTTAGAGTGGGATCCGAATGAGTCGCCAGACAGCTAGCAAACGAAGCTCTATGGCGGTATGCCTTTCTGCAGCTGCAGGTGTGTATTCCAGTTCCAGTATAACACAATCCCGCTTATCCTTATCGTGCCTTATCAATGTCGTCGACCTGTATTGTGACTCGCTGTCTTAGGAGCCCTCGGATAGGAGGCCTACATTATTGGGTATACTGCCACGCCTCAAGAATAACATTCGTTTGCACCTCTTATGTAGGCTCCCTAAAAAGCTCCGAATTGGTAAATAATCGTCATGAAGCCATCCAACTTGATTTTCGCAAAGGTCACGTACCATTGCTGATTCAGAACTAAAAGGCCTTTCGAGGCGTACATGAACCGGAATAATGGTAGAGAATCGAAATCCGTTTTCCACCTCACTAGATAGTCATTGATTTTTGCACTTTCCGCACGATCTCGGATTGCGTCGTCGAGTCTTAGACGGCGTTGAAATGATGTTTGGTTAAAAGTCGCTGGAGGCAACAGTCAGTCTGGACGCGCGACCGGCTCGATAGAATGCCTGTAAAAGGTGGGGAAAGGCTCAGCCATCCAAAGCTCAGGCTTCAACTCGAATCACTGCTGTAGCTGATGCATTCATCGCAAGTGCGAACTCTGACCTTGGAAGAATAACACTCCAGTGGAGGAACGCGGGTCGCTGGGAAAGCGATAGGGAGGATAGGGTTGAGAGAGTTGCCCAGGCGCGAGAGTGACAGAAAAAGTGATGCTGCAAACCACACAAATCAGGAAGGTTTGTGTAGCCACGATAACGCTTTATTTAAAAATCATAAATACGCTAGAGCTTTAAATAACCTTGAGATGATGTCTCTTTCTTTTTATACTTCTATATTTTTTTTATTTTTTATTTTATTTTTTATTTTATTTTATTTTTTAACGTGTATCCACGCGTAGCGGAACAACCACCGTGGCGGAACAAATTATAGGTACTTTGACTTTAAAGCGATAGAACTTATCTCTACGTCCTGAATTCGACTATACTCAACTCGAGTGAGATTCTAAGACTATTTCTTTAGTGCTATAACGCTGCTCACTAAAAAGTTACGCTTGCGTCAAAGTGCGACTGTATGATTTGCAAAGAGCCTTTTATTAAGTAAAAACTAGCCTTCTGCGCTAGAAGATTACAATTAAGCTTGTATTACTCTTGTAACCCCTTAAGCAACTCTTTTAAATCTAGAGAACCCCACGGCACCACTAAGAAGTAATAATTAGCTGTAAGGCTGCGAGGAGCGCTTGATTTATGCAGGGCCGACATTCTAATTAGTACCTCTAATCGGGACGATTACCTATTCTAGCTAGCTTAGAATTGCCATATAATTGTAACGTAATCTAATAAGAGGGCGGCTACTAGCCGTAAAGTGAGGTTATGGCTGTAACGCCTGTAGCTGTGTAAAGCCTTTAGGCCGACGTATGCCCTGTAGCCTTGCGATTAAAACTCTGCCTCCCCGTTAACTAGCTTACTACTTGTAGATTCGCCACCTTACAACTGCGTGGCCGGTACGGGTCGGCCACCCCCCCTACGGTGGTGGTAACAGCTAGTGCTGAATCTCTTTAATTACCGTTAGATATTATTGGTAAGCATGCTTACGCAGCCTTGTGTATCTTTTAATAACTTGACTAATGTTAGGCTTTTTAACGTGGCATAGTTACCTGATTCGCTAGAGGGGATTAAGTGGGGCCTTGGGAGATAACCCCGCATGAAAATTTTATTGCACACGAGAGTTATTAATCTTTAAAGAAGTCTGTCCACCGGCAAAGACCGGAAGAAAGTTATACTGTAATAATGGGAGTAAGTAAACGCTAGAGCAAGAGTAAATCTTTACTTTAACTAAAGTTTGGCTATTATAGGGTGTAAGCAACAGGTAGAATTTCTCAAGCTTAAAATAATAGCTAACCGCGGCTTCTTGATGATTACAGTTGTAAGTGGACTCGTAGAATGGCCACTTGGTGATTTGATAGCTAACCGCGGCTTCGCGATGGTTATAGTTTGTAAGTGAACTTGTAGAATGGC
>KV744987.1:19752-62344 GCA_001692735.1 Lepidopterella palustris CBS 459.81
ATGGCCATTTGGTGATTTGATAGCTGACCGCGGCTTCTTGATGGTGGTAGAAAGGAAGGAGCACCGGTTCTGGTCTACAGCCTGCCAGTGATCCAACGCTTGGGAGGCGTTACGTTCCGCAACCGGCCAGGCTCAGCCCGTTAATAAGTGGACCGCCGGATGCGATTCCCCGAGAACATTCTGGAACCTCCCTAGCACTGTTCCCTGCGGAAGATGACTACCCTAGACATAGAGAACCTTCCACAGAACCGAATATAGATGTCGCTATCATTCCCTCTTAGACTGCTCCTACCGTGCACTCCACTCTAGTCATAGTTCGAGGTCAATGGACATGTGTAAGTCCGCGGAACCCTAGCTCAAGTCTATCTGATCCCTTTGCTCATCTGAAGCAGGCTTGTGGAGATGTAATCTATGATGACTATCTTGAGCACGTAGAGGGAGCTGTCGAAGCGGCCATGAAAGAACTCAGTTCTGGTAGATTCAATGATCGACTCCCCTCTCCTACAACGCACTCTGCTCCAAGACGAATGCTCAAGAACTTCTCATCGTCGGTATATGACAGATTGAACGCTCTTACAGGAATTCTTAGCAAAACCATTAATGGATGGCGACATAAGAATTACGATGACGAAGATCCTTCGAACAATGGCCATAGGATGACTGACGTTCATAAGGACGAGTCTTGCCATTATAAATTCCTTTTCCTTTGCATCTCCCAATGGAAGCGCTACTACATGACGAAAATGGTTCCGATTAACCTTAAGGTCAACTCTGATGATGCCCTCTTCCAACTACTAAGAATGAATTTTAATCTCATGATTGGACCTTGGCGGCGCTTTCTCTCACTAAGATATGTGAGCGATATACGGTTTGTCCAGGTAAAATTTTGCTTCCGCCTCTAATCACGAGAAAACTGACCTCATTCACTAGTTCCACACCACCAAAAACAGTATAATAACTATCAAACTGCACTTCCGCGTGTCCGGGCAAATCCCACCGGGTACTCACCCCGATTACCTTCCACCACACCCTTACCCCGAATACTTCTACAAACCAGCCCCCATCACTATGGAACCGCCCGTAGGACACAACACCATGTTGCACCGCTACCGGTGTCCAAAAGAATGTGGTGGTCTTGACTTTTGCCTTAAACGATTCCCGAAACACATCAACGGTGAGGTCACGATCGAAGACTCGAAGGATGAAACCACTGCTTGGGGAATTGAGCTTGTAGAAGGGAGGGATTGGGCGTATCTTTGGTTCATTGGACTACTCACTATACTTTGCGCTATGATCTTCGGTGTTGTGTGGGCGAGGGTGATGAAGGATGTATCAGGCGGGTTTATAGTTGCTGGATATGTTGTTGCTGCTTTTGCGTGCCTGGTTGGTACAATTCAAGTCTCTCTTGAGACTTTGTAGAAGGCTGGCTATGGTGGCGGTTGAAATTTCGAAGCATTATAATTGTGTATCAAGCCTTACGAAGGATATTTAACAGTAATTAAAGGGAGTAGACACTAAATGTCGCCACCGCTAGCAGGGAGGGCGGCCGACCCGTACCGGCCACGCACTTGTGTAAGGTGGTTAGCTGGCGCATGGTAACGGCCCATACCTGTAGGGTGCATGGCCATAATAAAACACACACACACACACACGCGCGCGCGCGCGTGTGTGTAAGGTGGCGAATCTACAAGTGGTGAGCTGGTTGACGGGGAGGCAGAGTTTTGATCGCAAGGCTGGGGGGCATACGTCGGCCCGAAGGCTTTACACAGCCGCAGGCGTTACAGCCATAACCCCGCTTTGCGGCTAGTAGCCGCCCTCTTCTCAGATTACGTTACGATCATGTGGCAATTCTGTGCTAGCCGGAATAGGTAATCGTCCCGATCAGAGGTACCAACTGGGATGGCGGCCTTGCATGAATCGAGCGCGCCTCGCAGCCTTACAGCTAATTATCATTTCTTACTTTTACTATTAGACTTGCAGCCCTGTATAAGGGTATCTTATCAGTCGCTATAGCAGTATTGGCGCAGCAGTGGCCTATATTGGGTAAGAATTGCTTTTGCTATCAAGACGAGCTCTCCGCGAGTTAGGTAGGTAGGTTTTCATGCGAAGGTAATTTATGTATTAGTGTAGCTACAAGGCCTACGAAGTCGTATTAGCATATTATAAAAAGGCGGTATTACAAAAATCACAGCGTAGGCAAGCTCGCCGTTGCTGCAAAGTCAAAGTACCGACTGTTTTTTCCGTTACGGCGGTTGTTCCGTTACGCGTGGATGGACAATATTTTATTTTTTATTTTATTTTTTATTTTATTTTTTATTTTATTTTTTAATTTATTTTTTATTTTATTTTTTATTTAATTTATTTTTTATTTAATTTATTTTTTATTTATTTTTATTTTTTTGGTTACTGTGTTATTAAGCTGCAAAAAAAGACGACTCTTTTGCTGTGATAGTTTTTTGTCACCCGCATGTGGATGGGCGCGATTTGGGGGAAAGAGCGCTAGACTGAATTCTAAATTGACAACGCCTGATCACGTGTGACGTTTTCAACACCGAACCGTAAAGCTTACCGAAGCCCCAGCAATCTTCCACCGCAACACCGCATAGAACAATGTTTAGAGACACGTTCAGAAGTCCCGCACGTCACACCATTTCATCAAGATGTGTTCGAAACTTCATACTGCCTCACCAGAGGAAGATGAAACTGTAACTTGTAACTGGAATCCCATACACTAAAGCCACACCAGCACCGGCATCGTGACTCCAAGACCGAAATTTGTTCGCGCTTATCAGAGCTCCAGAGAACGTAATGTGATATATCTGAGGATGTCAACCGGACTCATGAGTAAGAAGTTTAGAAAAGGCATTGTGTCGGTCTCTAGACGTTTGAGGCTTCGGGCTTGTGTAGTATGGTTTGCAGAGAACTCTCTTTACGCTGGTCTGCTAATCGGGAATTAATCACCTCAAGTTACCCAGCTGCAGCATCACATTCTGCACCAATGTGCGATGTGGCTGAAGCGATATCTTATGAGGACGA
Organism: Lepidopterella palustris CBS 459.81; assembly: GCA_001692735.1. Lineage (NCBI taxonomy): Eukaryota > Fungi > Ascomycota > Dothideomycetes > Mytilinidiales > Argynnaceae > Lepidopterella > Lepidopterella palustris. The sequence continues at coordinate 22,789 of KV744987.1, forward strand.
GGACTTCAGGAGGTTTAATTCTTGCCTAATTCGGTAGCACTCCGGGCCCCGGAGTTGGCTCCGACTCCCAATGGCTCATACCATAAGTGTACAAACAAAGTCCTGCACATATTTGTACAAGATATGCAATTAAGTAAGCAATCTCAACCTTCCTTGATTGAGTAGTTGCTTAAATTAACCCTTCTAGATTGATTTGAAGATTGATCGCTGTACACAACCAAACAAGCAATCTGGACAATCCAAATTACCGTGTGAGTGCGAATTTGTCACCACATCTGGAGCTTTGGTAATATTCTTCTTTGAGTTAGAATGCCTGCTAACGCGTACTCACAGTTTGAATTTTTAAAGCCATGACGTGGGCCTCATAGTTCGGATACTGAAGCCACAGAACCCCTCTTGGCATTGTCAAGTAGAGCATTCACCGACACAAATATGTGAGTTGAGATTTCGTTGACTTCGTCCATGTGGCTTTAGTAGCTGTCCCCACGCAAACTTTGACTCGTGGCTGACACCGTGGAGCTCTTCCTAGGCTTGAGATATAAAGCTCCTATCGCCCTCTGCAAACTATACTCAAGAGCTCCTCAAGTTGGCGGAGATGGCAAATCCTGGGGGCATCTTTATTGATCCGAAGCTCACGCAACAAGACCAACTGGTTCTGATCAATCTTGTTGATGATATGACTGCTCCTTCTGGCAATAACGGCTGGATACTTCGCAAGCTCCGATGTTTAAACGACCCGAAGCATACAAAATTTGATCCCACCGTCTTTGTTTCTTACGACTTTCACGATTTTGCGATTGATTCCATTTTCAGCCGGTTCTTGCTTCAGCCGTACGTGAAATGGGCACAAAAGGTGGTGCGGGTTGAGACCGATGTCGTTTTCCTGACGCATTTAATTCTCTACTTCTTTACGTTAGTTCCCAGTGCCATTCTTCTTTTCTACAGCTTTTCCTGGGGCAAGGTTGCTTTGCATTGGTTTCTGGTTCTCCGCTCTGTGAGTTATACGCTCTTGATGCACCAACACATCCATGGGGGCGGAGTTCTGGCGAAGAGATACGCATGGTTCGACCGGGTATTTCCGTACATCCTTGATCCTATTATGGGACATACCTGGAACACGTATTACTATCACCATGTCAAACACCACCACGTGGAAGGAAACGGGCCAGCGGACTTATCATCGACACTACGATACCAAAGAGACGATACCTTAGACTTCATTCGCTATCTTGTCAGATTCCTACTTCTGGTTGATCTGGAGCTTCCATATTATTTCGTTCGAAAGGGGCAAGCGATGAACGCCTTCAAACTTTTGGTCTCCGAGGCATCCAACTTTATGGTGATATACTTTCTCGCCACGCGAGTTCACTTCAAAGCCACTTTTTCAACGCTGCTCGTACCACTGTTGGTGATGCGAGTAGGTTTAATGGTGGGAAATTGGGGGCAACACGCATTCGTTGATGAAGACAATCCAGATTCGGACTTTCGATCCAGTATTACTCTAATTGATGTTGCAGTGAGTAGATGCGTCTTCAGATATGGATATTACTGACCTTATTGGGTTTCATAGAGTAACCGGGAGTGCTTCAACGATGGATACCATACATCACATCACTTGAATCCACGAAGACACTGGCGGGATCACCCAATCGCCTTCATGAAACAAAAGCATGACTATGCCGGTGAACGAGCGCTTGTTTTTCACAATATTGACTTTATCATGATAACTATTCGCCTGCTACGAAAAGATTACGCTCATTTGGCCAAGTGTTTGGTTCCAATTGGAGACCAGATCAGGATGAGCTTGAAAGAGCGAGCGGAGATGCTGGAAAGAAAAACAAGGAAATTCACGGAAGATGAAATAGCGAGAAAGTTTCGGAAGCGCTCATGGGTCTTAGGCGTGAGGGGGGTTTCGAATAATGAGAAACGATGTGTTCCTTCTTCTCTGTCCTCGGTATAAAGTGCCTTAAAAATAGCGGCAGAACGAAGGTGCAATTAGCATAAAGTTAGATAGAAATCACGGACACCGCTTAGATGCCGCTTAACTCCAACTCTCTCTCTCACCCATCTGCAGTCCCTCGAATCTCATTCCCCGCCACTTGTTATTCATCTCGCTAACCTTCACAAATCAGCAGCACATCCGGTCTGTGAACGTTTCCCACAAGAGCGAGCTCGTAACGAAGATGGGGCAGACGCAAGCGATTCTCATCATCTTTCATAGGGACTCACAATCCCTCAGGACGGCCGATCTATTGAAGAGTGGCGAAGCCGTCCAGGTCGTGGAATCTAAATTATTTAGGTCCGGAAGGCCTCAATATCAATGAAACGATTTCTATCAATAAATCTTTCAAGCACTGCATCATTTCAACCCGAATTTCGATAGATCTATAGCCATGGAGTAAGCAGCTGCAGCAAACCTCTCTCGTCTATCCCAGGAAGTCGTCCTGTCTCTCAGATTCTCATCGCGGTAAGTTCACCGCCACTACAGCTGCTTCTCCTCACCAAGAAGACGTCCCGATCTGACCGGGCAAACCAGCGGTCGTCAAACAATCACCAGATCAACCAACCTTCCCGCCAATCAAACAACAACAAGCTGTTTGAGCGCAGGCAACATCTTTGGGCAGAGAAGCAGGATCAGCAACAGGAAGTGTCCCCACAGCTAGGCCAGCACGGCTCCCCATACTGCTGCCCCAAGTACCTAGCTAGTGCCTCCAAGATAACTGCTCAACCTATTTCCTGCATGCTATGATGAGGCTATAAAACTTCCCCGCTTTCTACATTTAATGATATATCGACACAGAAGTGATCACTTAGTGCTTTGTTTCAACGCGAACGGGGCTGTCATCACCCAAGTGTGGACCTGATACACCTTGCACAATTTCCGTAACCCTTGTTACCAATCGTTCCTCCGATTCCAAGAAGCGATTAGCTGAGGGCGAATTACAGAATGATCGAAAGTCGGCAGTGGCGAGACGTTGTCACTGAGGGATGAATTCCAAACCGCATGCTATTCCGGAAAATATCTCGAATCGGCTTGGCTGCACACACGGGTTAGTACAAGATCTTCACATTTACCAGTGCGCTGTTCGCTTAATATTTAGACGCAGTCCACTGGTAAATAGCGTTTAGTGGACAGGGGCTTGGTGACCTTATGACCCTCTGGTCTTAACCAACAGGGCTTCTTTTTGATCCGGCCAGGAATACCGTCCAATCAACTCAATCAACTGATCTTTCTCTCGATTGGTTGAGTTGACGGGTTAGTCAGCAGGGGTCTGAATTGGTTGAATTGATTGCTTCAATATTGAATTGATTGACTAATTGACACGGTTGACGGATCCCGTGATGCGTGGCATGGTGTTGAGGTTTGGTGAGCCCAGATTGCTACCTTCCTCGCCCTCCGAAGCCCTCACAAGGTCGCTTGCGCTGCTGCTGCCGTCATTTCTCTAGTCTACCGTCCATCATATTAATTAGGTTCTCTCTCCCCCATGAACTTAACGAGATAGTTGCTCCTACAGCCTATTACAAAGACACTCTTAGGATGGCCTGCGTTCTTGCCGATGCTGATTTGGTGGTATTGGCCTTGGTGCTTAATGTTGTTTGCTGTTTCTAGGCCAGTATAGATATACTGCCGATAGGACCTTGTTTTTATGGTAAATTTTGCAGCACCGATATCGCACATTAGATGACTCCTTTTGTATATTGTACCCGTGAAGCAACGACTCGCCTGTACGGTTGTACTGGCTCTGAGTAGGTTTGTGATAGTCAGGAAGGCGAGTTTAGTCGATATCAGGATATGCATTGGCATACTCCGGCTGTGCGGCAGCCTCCTGAGGCTGCGCAGCGCGCGCCTTATGAACAGCCCCCGGCTCGGTTTGGTTGGGTTCTTGAGGAAGAGGAGTGACATTAATATTAGATAGCGGGTCATGATTGGCCCTAGGCCTGTGCGACATTAGTATTGTGGCCATAGAGGTGGTAGAGAGGATGATAACAGCACAGTGTTAAGCTCAATGTTGGTGCGACTTCGCGTATCCCAAATAGGGTAGGTATATGCAGATTTTAAATTTAATGTTAAATGTGTCAATTATTCAACCAATCAGCACCTCTCGATTGGGTGATTGGTAACTTTAAGATTCTCTAATTGGTTAAATTGATTGGAGGTTTAGCACTCAATTTAACTAATCAGCCAATTACATTGATGCGACGAAACTACTCCCGAGATGGCGAAATCCTACCCCTCGCCACTAATCAACAAGCCCGTTGTATCGGAGCAGGTCCTCGCGAGTCACAATTAAGGAGACGGAGTGACGAAACTCTTCGAAAACAGCTGGTCTGGTTGACTCGTAATCCAAACCGCAGCCTGAGTCTCTTCGTTCCATAATGAAGAGCGGCAGGATTGTGGTTCTTCATTGTCACCTGCCGTTTTATCAATACCGTCATCCTCAAGAGTTCCATTTTGGCAAGACTCGCAAAGGAGCCTGTCACATCTGTGTCAGACTCTGCGCTCGCATCGAGGGCCTGGTTGATTGCGGGTTTGGCATCTCGCAGACTTGTTCTAGACAAGGACTTAGGCGGGCGGGGCCTGGGTAATAAGGGCGTGTGGACGCCGAATCGCTCTTGCTACTAACTGCAGGCCATCAACCTCGGCGTCCCCCTGCAAATTGACACTTCTCTACAGGACGAGAGGGACTGGACTTAAGACTTGACCGCGATTTGAGGTTGTCAGGTCCGTGGGAAGAATTCCTGTAGTTCCTTGGAACCCCCGAATTCGAGTCTATCAACTCAGATGTTGCTGTGATGACGGTGCCGTTGCGTAGTTTCATGTGGTACGCTGATACCAATCCTCTCTTCCGGCGTCCTTGAAGAGCTAAAGTTGACGAGCCTTGAGAATGAGCGGGATTGGTGGATATCGGTGGATGCAAAGACGTTGTACTGTTGACCGTGAGGGGGCGGGGACATCCTTTGCTCATCAACACTGCGTGAATGATATCATTAAGACCAAGGATATGAGGGCTGCGGGTCTAGATGCTGAGCAGGTAGACGTGGAAATGCGATCCACACAGGACCTACTATTGACTTCACGCCAATAGCTTTCCTCAGTCGGTTTCTTATCAGGAGGCAAGAGGAAGAAGGTAGATCTCTGGAAGGCTCGTCCGGGCTGCTGTTTGTATGCTCGTTTCTGCTCCTCAACATTAATCTACGTCCATCCACTTAATAGATGAATCAGAACTATGTTCTAACAAGAATGCTGGCGTTTACTCATAGCTAGTCACTGATCGATGCTTGCTATTGATAGTACGTGTAAGGTGATGGAGGATAGACCGCGGCATCGAAGGTTCTACTTCTTAGGTCGGTTTTGCATTCTGAGGCGGAGCGCAGAGCTGAGTTGGCTTCTGAACTTTGGCTAAGGCAAAAATTGGAATCAATAGAACCATCTATTCTTGAGCGGACTGGTTGACTGGGACAGATGAAAGGGTCAGAAAGTTCTTACCAATTAGTCAGATAGCCAAGCGGCCCTGATTATCCTGGTTGGCCTTTGAAATTTGTAGCGGCTGAATCATTCCAAGTCATGGTCATGTCCCCATATGATCTCAAATGGCAGAGAAAACACCAAGTGATCTATTTAAGGTACAATTTTCTCATCGCTAGACCCTCGTTTGTTTCTGATTAGCCGCCAGACATACCTTGGAAACTATTTTATATAAAAGCCACAAGCAGATCCACACACAAATTAATCGTAAACCAATCGCAGATTCAATTTAGTAGAGGAAAGAGACCACAAAAAACAATCGTTCTCGAAGAATCCTGTGTTACAACCAGATTCTGCAAGACCAACAACGCTAACTTTGTTAGAAGGCCATCCGTTCCACATTAGCAACTTACTTCCAACCTGTCAAAAAAAATATCAAACTCCAGGAGGTGGTGGTGGTGGTGGTGGGAGATCACTCGGAGGCTGCAACTCGTTAGCATGATTATTCACAGCGATAAAGAGGGGTCGAGTATGAACGTACAGGTGGAGGTGCATCACCAGGAGGAGGTGGGGGAGGACTGCCTGCGCCGCCGTAGTTTTGGAATAATGGTCCAAGGCCGGGAGGAGGCGGGGCCAAGCCAGGAGGGGCCCCCATTGCAGCAGGCTGACCATATCCGGGAGCCTGTTGATCATAAGGTGCGGCAGGATAACCACTATATCCATAGGATTGTCCGGATGGAGGTGGGGGAGGAGCTGGTTGATGCCATGGAGCGGCTCCACCGGGAGGTGGAGGTGCTGGGGCATTGTATCCGCCCTGTTGTCCAGCATAGCCATAGTTATCACCGCCGCGACCACCTCCGGCCCAAGGAGGAGCAGCACCAGAAGCGCCGCCGTCCCTATCTTCCCGTCGTTGCCAGGGAGCTGCTGCACCAGTCGGGCCACGTTGCCACGGCTTCAGGTCGCGATTTTCGCCTTCGAAGCCGGGCCCACTAGTATTGTCATATCCGCCAGGACCTGCTTCGATACGTTGCTGTGCCCCACCATTGACAGGGGCACCTCCGGAAAGTTCTTGCATTAGCGACTCGTACTCACGATCGACAGCATCTCCTTGCCCAATCCTTCCAGCAGCCGGGCGGCTAGCGAGGCCAGCTGCACCACCACGATCGTCATTGCGCCAGTTAGCTCCTCGTTGACGGTCAGGGCAATCGCGAGCCATGTGGCCAGCGTTACCACACACGCGACAAATGATGTTAGCAGTGAAGTTGCGTTGTTCTGGGCAATCGTATTTGCGATGTCCGATTTGTCCGCCTAAAATTAATCAGTATGTTGCTTCTTTGGCAAAGATAGCTGTACTTACAGTTCTGACACGCTTGATTTTCGTCGTCACGAAGGGTACCGTTAAGAGCGGCGAGTTCACGGAGCTGGTTGCGTTTCAGCTCATTTTGACCCTCCGGAATCGAGGCCGCCTAGTGAGTAATATTAGCTTTTGCACACAGGAGTTGTGAGTGATGTACTGACTGTTTCGATAATGTTATGGATGAGTTTCTTCGCTTTGTTAACCTTGTCTTCTGTGTCGGCCATGATCAGGCAGTGCAAGTCTTCTTCCTGGTTGCTGGTGTGAGCGGCGTCAGAACGTCCCTTGCCTTCTTTTACGGATCCTTTGCCACGAATAGCAATTTTGGCGCCAGATTCCGATTCCATCTTTTTCAGGGTGTTACCACGAGGGCCGATAAGTAGTCCGACTGTTAGTAGGAAAAGAAAGCTAAGTGTTAGTCTTTGTAGATCAGAAATGCTCGAGCAAAATAGATGAGTGATTGAGTGGGCAAGTGGGTTAGTGATAGATCAATGCTGCAAAACGTCAAGTAATGCCGCACGCATTGTCTTGGGGAACATGAGAATGGGCAAAAGTTAGAAGTTGGGGGTCGAGGGTTAGCAATCATACTGAAGTTAATTTCTGGGTAATCATTGACTGGCACGTAGACTTTCTCTTGAGTCTTTGTTGGTCGCCTGTAGTCCGATGGAGGGTGATAGTTAGGGATGACCTTCATGGCCTTTTCTATCAATTTGTGGCGTTCATCTTCAAGACGCTTTCGGTAGCGGTATTCGCGGGTGTTGACACGGCGGCCGAAGTTATCGTATTGGGGAGGCGGAGAAGGAGATCTTGATGCAATATTAGGGATTTACTTGCGCGCAACGACGGACTCGGGAACTCACCTATCGCCATCGGCAGGGACAACATCGTTGATCCTCAGCTTCTGACTGATCTCCTCGATACGCAGATGCAGAGTGTAGGCCTCAAGCTGCTCAGTGGTCATGTTGGCCATAATGGCTGTGGGAAGACCCATCAGCCCAGCCGCCTTATTCTCTTGTGCATCACCCCAACGATTGCGCTTCTTTCGTCTCTTCAAGCCATCAGGACCGACATCAGCTGCGATATGTGTTAGTAATAAAGATAAGAAACGTGGAAGTTGGGGGTGGCCTACCGCCTCGCGCTGGACTGCGTCCGCGTTTTGCGCTGAGCTCTGAAAGACCGGTTGCTGGCTCAGAAGGATTGTAGCCTCCATCGTCGGAAGGAGTGCCGGTGCCGCGAGGAGTGCCGGAGCCACCCTCGTCGCCGAATCTGCGACGGTTCCCAAGAGGGATGTTGTTCGATCCTGTTATTCCTTGGTTACGCCAGGCCATGATGAAAGCGATGACAGTTCACTCTTGGTAGTGGTGTTAATGAAGAAAGCGAAGGGAGAGCGCGGAGGAAGAAGTTAAGTACCGTGGCAACACTAGTTAGCCGAGCGCCAAGAAATCCCAAGCCCTCCAAGAAAGATTCACCATGACTTTTCTCTGAAGCAGCCCCATGAACTTCGTCCTTATTGAATAGCAAGGTCAAGCCTCAGCAGAAGCCTCAACAGCAGCCTTGCAACCACTCAGTACATGCAGATGGGGCCGTTTTGGTTCCGTATCGCGATCGATTGATCCTTAGCAACGAGAGCATGTTGGATCTCCCACCAGCGCTTGATCATCCCGAGGTCAACTAACCGACCTCGAGAAATAACTAAACATTTGATCGGTCAAAATCTTCCGGATGGCGTGTGTTCGACGTTTTGACGTTTCAACGTTTCGTATTGGAGCAATAATTTCTAATCAGCATCATTAACCCCTCCTCACATTCCCCACAGACTCACCCCACCTTCGAATGCGTGCCTGGAGATATTGAACCGTCCGTTCATATATAGCAGTATCCCACAGTCTTTCTTGACTATATACTAACCCTAGAAGCACCGCTTTACTTTGCATACTTCGTACTACATCACACCGATCATTCTCAATCATGGCTTCTTCGAGCCAGGAACCCTCCCTCACGCTATACACCGCCCAAACTCCCAATGGCATCAAAATTTCCATTACGCTGGAAGAGCTAGGGTTAGCGCCACTCCAATGGTCCTATCAAACAATCTAAACACCTCGAGAACATCCCTCACTATCCCCGATCGACATGCTATTTCACCGTCAAACTATCCAAAGCTAACATCCCACTTCCCCAGCATCCCCTACAAAGTCTACAAAGTAGAAATCGGAAAAAACGTCCAAAAGGAACCCTGGTTCCTAGCCATAAACCCCAACGGCCGCATTCCCGCCCTAACCGACACTGCATTCCCCGACAATAAACCCCTCCACCTCTTCGAATCCGGTAGCATAATGCAGTATCTCGTCGCGCGCTACGACCCCTCCCACAAAATCTCCTACCCATCTGGGACACGCGAATTCTACGAAACGAACAACTGGCTGTTCTTCCAGAACGCGGGCGTCGGGCCCATGCAAGGGCAGGCGAACCACTTCACCCGCTACGCCCCGGATATCTTCGAATACGGCATCTCGCGCTACCAGAATGAGACCCGCCGCCTATACAGCGTGCTGAATAAGCACCTCGCAGACGACAATAGGCCCTACCTCGTTGGGGACAAATGCACCATAGCCGACATCGCGCACTGGGGCTGGATTGCCTCGGCCGGCTGGTCCGGCGTCGACATCGACGAGTTCCCTGCGTTGAAGGCTTGGGAGGACAGGATGGCTGCGCGCCCGGGCGTCGAAAAGGGCCGCCATGTGCCTGAGCCGCATAAGATTAAGGAGCTGTTGAAGGATAAGGCAAAGATGGAGAGGCATGCGAAGGAGAATCGGGATTGGGTGCAAGCGGGCATGAAGGACGATGCGAAGAGGTTGGAGGAGGCGAAGAGGTCAGGGGAGAAGTGAGTGATTTTATTTTAATTAAAAATCGGAGGCGAGGGGGAGCTTTTTAGTCTTGCGTAAGGGCTAGATTTAGTTGACGCTTTTTTGCTCGAGGTAGGCTATGAGCATGTATGGAATCTGAAAGGTGATTTTAGAATTCGCATGAATGTTGTGAATTAGGGACATATCGAAAGGTTCTGGTCGGTAGTGCTGCGAAGGATTATATTAGAAACAAAGGGGTATCTTTTTATCCTGCCCTCCTACATCAATTGTCCTGCCATTTCGTAAATCGTATATTAAAAATCAAAGCGGCCTCCAACAACCTTTGAAAATAATATGCACTTCGCCAATTCCGCCCTTTGGATGCCTTCAGCTAGAAACATTTGGCTGGAGAGCTGCATTGCAATATCTGTCTCCAACAGACACTGCATGCCATTCGTCGCAGGTAACCTCTCGCTCATCACGACTGTCCAGTCCCCTCACATAACGCTCACTCATCTCAACCCGCACCCACTCTTCAACTCTATCCGCTACATCTCCAACCAACCGCTCATACGTCTCGCTCACAAAGAACAACCCGCAGTGCGCCCCAACTTCATCTACGCCTTCCATAAAGATGCGTATCCATGTCGGATCATGATGTCCGTGTGAATCTCTCGGAGGAAGCATGCAGAACTTCTTGTCGCGCTTAGGTTTCTCTGGTGCGTCCACCTGGAGTTTAGGTTTCGATTTGTTTTTCTTCGCCTCGTCCTTACGAGCAGCCTCGTCGGCGCGGGCGGAGGGTGTATCGGCGTTGAGAATCGTATTCGTCGAGTGGTCATACGCGGATGTGGTGCTTTCGGTTTGCTCCAGAGCACTTCGCTGGCTCTGATCCTGCTCGGTTTCCTCTCGGTACAAGCTTTCCTGTTTATCTTTGAAATCTCCTTCGTGGCTCAGCTGCTCAAACTCTTCTTTATCTTTGACTTTCCCTTCGCGGTGCAGCCGCTCAAACTCTCGCTGCTCTTCTTCGCGAGCGCGGTCGGCAGCCCAGACCTTCTCCCAACTGAACTCCTCCTTCTCTTCCTTAGCTTTCTGATCCGAACTCGCCTTGTCCCCCTTCGCTTTCTGCTCGGCTTTCTCTTTCACCTTCCTTTCTTTCCCCCAATTTGCTTGTTCCCTCTCTTCAGCTTTCCTGGCTTTTTCTACCTCCTTCTGCTTATTCTTCTTAATCTTCTCTTGAAGCTTCGCGCGATCCTTGATAGCACTGTTCCGGTCCTTGATTACTTGCTTATAAGCTTTGACTACGCGACTGTGCTCCTTTTCAGCAATTTTGCGGGCGTCCTTGTCTGTGTATAGAGAAAAGTCTACTTCCAGAGGTTCCTGAGGAACTGGTGGTATAGGAGGAAGTGTGGGGGTCGGGGTGAGGGAAAGCGACAAAGCCGGTGAGAGCGGATTTAGTGACGTAGCGGTAGTTTCTTGTGTCTCTAAACCGCTCATAAAGGTGTCATTCGATCGCTGAGTGGTGATCGGGCTCAAGATTGAGCTTGCCGGCGTTGCACTGTCTTCGAGTTCCTCATTGATAGGCATCGAGTCTATGTGCCTCACCTCCATTATTTCGGTGTCCGAGAGAGCTGAAAGTGGTTCATTGGGTTCCTTGGGCATGACGATATTTCCACAATGTTCTTCGACCGATATCCGAGGGCTGGCGGATGGCGAACGGGAGTGGCGAGAATTTTTGGTAGATGTTGGGACAAGACGCATGCGCTGCATTTCGATTTCAGTAGAGCGCCCTCTGCTTTCTTCACCTTCCCTTCCAGAGTTTTGACTCGATGGTCTAGGAGAAGAAGATTTTGGCTTTTTCGGCCTGCCTGTACTAGCTGTGTAATAGTTCAGAAATCGAATCCTCGGAGGGGAACGTATCCCTGTAGTAGCAGCTCTCCTAACACTTTCGTCCTCTTCTTCCAGGGCACGAATGCGAGCATAGCGGTTCTTGAGACCTGGGTAATCGGCCATGACACCGCCGAATTCAAGATGTGAGGTCACGTAACTCTTGGTGGCTTTCATCAGGCCATCGGAGTGTTTGGATACAAAGTGCATTGCACTTTCCCATACTTCCCGGACTGGAAGATTGACGTCGTTGCTGAAAACGGGGTTGTAGTTGGGGTCTGAGGGCTTTGGCGAGAATAGTGTGTTAACTCTATTCAGCTGGCTTGCGTTATCAGAAGAACTTGATCCTCCTGTGTCCTGAATTTGTGCGCCGTCTGGTGAATCTGCAGGTCTGAAGATACTTCCAAGTCCACTCACAACTACGCCTGGGTGCATCCCAAGAAAAGGTGTATCAAAGTTGACAGTTCCAACTATTCGGTGGCGAAAGGCATGTCCAGTGGCTGGCGAGTACGGAGGGCACAGAGCAACTTCCGAAGCGAGCAGGCCCCCCATAGAATGCCCCAGCAATATCACATCGGTGGTTGGAGATTCGTGCGGAGCGAGCCTGAGACTGAGCATTAGCCCACGTTCAGGTATATTATTATCATTACTGCTACTCGTACCAGTTGGAGAAGTCATCTCTTGCCAACTCAATAGCTCCTCGAGATTTGTATCTTGGATATATCTTCGTATGGACTACATGTGTTTCCCCCAAGGTGACGGTAACGAGGTTGTGGACGTGTGCTGGGAAGCTCTGAAAGCTGGTTTCGTTTCCCATGAAACCATGGATGAAGATCAGGAGCAGCGTCCTTCTCCCAGCATGTTCTGACTGAGGAACTGGAACAAGAGATTGTGTAGAGGAAGATCGTGGATCGTGAGAACCCATGTTGTAGGAGTAGGGAGAATATGGTGGGGGTGCTTCGGTTTCGGGAGTGAGGAGGTTTGCTTCACTTCTTTTGCGTGGAGGTAGAGGAGGTGGTTGTCGTAAAGGTGAGGTGGTTCTAAGGCGGCTTGCACCAGCCATGTTTGCATTGTATGCCATTTGTGAATGAATGGAGCCACTTTCGAAGGAGAGAGGAGCTTAAAACCATATGGTGCTGCTGTGCAAAGGCCGACCTGAGCAGGTGCTTGAAATACTCTCAAACAAAAGTTGTGGCGTTCTAACAGATAACTGATCAATTGTCACGATCACAGGCAACAAAGTTCCACATGCTCAAACCCGTTCTCGATAACTCGGGGTGTTGAGTAAAGCAAGATTCAAAGCCTATGAGGGATGAAATCAGCCAAGACATGCGCGTGAGGATATCCAATCCGGATCCTGTATTAAGCGGGAATGCCGCCGAACACTTGAAATTGTCCGGAAACAGAAAGATTCTAGAAATGTGCTCTTTCCTGGGATAAATTGATCCCGAAGGATGGTAGATATGTTATTGGTGGCAGTGGCATGCACTCTCCAGGGCGCTTTCATGAAATCTCGCACCATGGGAGACGGTAGTTGATACCTGTCCCATCGTGACATGCTGAGAATAACTTTCAGTCAGCTGCCGCACTGGGACATGGTTGATTGCGATTTCCGTCTGGGGTGCCGGGTGTCTCTTGCAGGGATGGTAAAGATGGCCAATCTGCAGCGCAGCGGGAGGCCCTGGCTAATGCGAGGCTGGTTGTTTGATTGACTAGTGGCCGTTAATATCGTGTCCAAGACAGTACATTAGACCTTGACGACTCCTGACTGTTTGCTGCAAGATTAGACATGGTTGATAATGCTTCGAGAAAGACGACAGCTAGGCTTCAGCATCACATAATTAGTTATTCGCCTTCAAAATCTCCGAATCTTTCACCAATCCGTCGCCGTCGTCCGCGCCCAGTGCCGTTTTATTGTTGGTGGACCCTGGTCGCAAGTAAATTGCTTCTCATTTAGCGGGCCACTGGCGTTACCACCTATCGTCTCCCGCACACGGCACCCTCTACCACCACGTCCGCCTCCTCGACGAGGCCGTCTCGACCCTCCATCCATCTCACCACCACGACCGCCGCAGCGACGTCGACAATTGCCCTTCTCCGGCGCCTAAAACGCTCACGAGAAGTACATGACTGAGTTGCGATTGAAGCCGAATTTGTTACACTGAGCCCGGGCCCGTTCCCGGTTCGCGAAACTTGTTTGATCCCGGACCGTCGCACGACCGCACAGCAGGATAACGGCTCTAATTAAGGGTCGCGGCCCTATAATCGAGGACTCTTGCTTGCCAGCATCTCACCCAAGTACATATCGGATGCTGCATTGCTGAACCATATCAAGGTGCGTACACTACATCAGCGATCACCGCGAAACGGGCTGTGCCTCGTGTCTTAGATCGTTGTGACCCTACGGAATATGCTGATCACCGTTTAGTAGTCGAAGATCCTGTCTGCCAGTTTCACTGGTGTCCATTCGTTTCCAAGAAATACATGCTGCATCCATCGACTGGACTTTCCACCTGGCCTTCCGCAGAAGACGTCCGCTCCTTTTGACGCCATTGATATCTCGAGGATCTCAACCAGCCCACCCCCACGCTCTCTCGAAACCATTTCTAACTTTGCTACACACAATCTATCTCACGACCAATATTCCTGGTGAGCCTGCTGGGAGCCCCTATCGCGCGCAAGCTGCGCCAGGCCGGTCACTAAAGTGATGGAATATCCGTTTAAACGGCAGAAATTATCTAGAATTCAATTACGCCAACGCCGCTCATTCGAAGTCAAAGCTGTATTAGATGAGAGTGATACTGAAGAGTTGGAAAGAAGATCCTTGGAGGAAGATTCAGAACCATCCGCTCGGGATTCCCGCGATCCGCTGCTCGTCCGAGAGATGAAGGGACGGAAGGTCATGGGAAAGAAGCATCGCATGCTGCACCGCCGGCAAGCTGCTGCGACATCTGATCTTACCGTTATTGTGAATGTTGTCGCAACGGTTGATCAGAGTGGCAGCACCGTCGCTGTCGAGACCTTATCATCCACATCGACCGATGCACCTGCGTCCGCTGTGGCCACTGCCCCGTCAGTGGCGTCAGCGCAAGCTGTGCCAGCTGTGCCACCATTCCCAAGCGATCTGACAGTGCCTGCTGTTCCCCAGGTAACTTCAGTGACATTGCCCTCCGTACCTGCATATCCATTCACATCTACTGCTGCTACTTCCACGGTGATCGGTGCTGTATCTATACAAGCAATCGGAGCCAGCTTACAAGCCGCCCTATCAACTCCGCCTTCGACACCACTTCTTGTTGCGTCCTCCATCGCATCTGCCGAGTTCAATTCGAGCACAGTCACCAATTCCGCAACCTCTTCTAAGCTTGCAGTATTATCTGTCGAAAACTTCTCCACAACCATTCGACGAAATTCAACTGTTACAAGTAAGTTGGCATCTCCGCTCGAGCAAGTGGTATTTTCTGACAGTCGTTTCCGTCATAGGTAATACCCTCACATATACCAGTTTGCCGTTCACAACTCAGAACATCACAATCTCATCAACATCTGTCGAGTCATCTACGTCATATAGTTCAGCATCAACCAGTGAATCATCTTCTCAAGCATCAAGCTTGACTTCAAATACAGCATCACCAGCATCCTCGGCAACGATTGGAGGTGGTGGCTATGGTGCACCCAACAGCGGGGCTCCAGCTGCGAGTAGTACGCCAACAGCAGCTACAGGGAACGGTGCCAACAACGGTACAAGTGACAATTCCATCTCAACTCCGCAAGTGATTGGAAGCGTGGTCGGGAGCATAGCAGGGCTGACTGTAATCCTTATCCTCGCATTACTAATACTACGCCGATACAAGCGCAAGAGGAGAGGAGCTCTGCAGCTGTCTGAAAACGACGCCACTGATACTCGCCCTATCGCTGCCGCAGGCCAACAAATGGCGCAACGAACCGCTTCCATACCTACTACCGCAACATCATTTTTCAGCCGATTCTCAGGCTCCTCGAGGGGAACTGCGGATCCAGGCGGTGCGCCAACATCAGAACGCGGCTTCCAGCGAATATCAGGACGAAAACTCCCATCTGCTTTCAGTGAAGGCATGACTTCCGACTCAGCCGTTCCCTTTGACAGGGCAACACTCTCCGGCACATCCTTCTACCGTGACAGTCAGGGCTTTTACGGCGGTCCTGGTATGCCAGCAGCAACACCAATAGCTGGTAAATCCCATAACACTGGCATAGAGAAGGAAAAGCTCATGCCCAGCCCTGCACGAACTCCCGTCGTTCATCATCCTGAAGAGTTTCCGACTCTTCGCGGCTCCACTATCGCAGGTAGCGGGTCGCTGAGTCCACCCCAGTCGCCCCTGTTACCGGGCACACTGGGCCGCAGCCATCCTTCACACGATGGCTCTCGGGGTTCAAAATTTACGGAAGATGTCTGATGATATGCTCTGCTTTCCAGTTTCCCTCCTAAAAGAGTATGCGATCGAGTGCATGAATCCTTGCACTAATACGCGCGTTCCTTACCTCCTAGACTTGTACTACTGAACTGGTCGATCCTAGTCTCTCCTGTGCGTTACTGTCCTTACCTCACTAATAACGGACCGCAGAGGTCACGGTCCATAATGTTTGTTTATCTTGTTCTGATAGGAGTCCACATTTAGAAGGCTCCTATTAAGAACCTTTTTCTTATCCTTCTCTTCAATACCCGCGCGCTGTATTGCGCTGCAGCCTTGTTCTGTATAGCAATTTTTTTTCGTTCCAGTAGCCGAGGCTGCCAGGTGTGAATTCCTTTTCGATAGTCTTCTTCTTGTAGATATTTGGTCGGAGTCCTCCGTACCCCTGGTTGCTTTCTTGGGAAGAGCCTGGTGGGTGAAAGGGAGGTTATATTGGGCTTTTGTGTATAGCCAAAAGAGGTACTTGTGCTTGGGCGATGGATCGCCTTGGATCAGAGATCTAGGCAATGTCATGTAGTGTGTGTTTGCTCAATGGCATAAAACCGTTTCTATGTCAATGATTTGCATCCTTTGAGTGATGCCGTTGTTCAATGACCCAACATCTCGTGGATACAAATACCCACGACACACCATGCAAAAAGGGTTACAGTACGCCGAAGAGCATTCCCCAGCATCCTCCTACAAAGCCTGCCTACAAAGCCTCCCCAAGAACAAACCCATACCACACACATGCCACAATCGTCCCCAGATTCAACAAACTACTCATGCCATGCAACGTCGCAAACCGCCTATTCAGCCTCTCCATCTCCGTGCTCTGCGGCCCTTTATCATAACTCTTCTTCCCATCCCTCGTCTCCTGGTGTTTCCGCTCCTTCATACAACTCGTCGTTGCAGGGCCAATCCAGACCCAGTTCAGCAGCGCGGTGGTGAACATTGTGCCGATTAGGGCGGCGGGGAGACGAGAGGGAGTGTCAAGGAGGGTGAGGGGGCCGGATGGGTGGGGGTAGCTGAGGGTGAGGAAGATGGGGAGGGTCGTTTGCAGGAGGAAGTAGATGGGGAAGATGTGGGATTGGAGGACGGAGAATTGGGGGCGGGGGAGGACGCGGAAGGCTATTACTCCGCTGATGAAGGATTGGAAGAGGGTGCTGCCTAGGAGGGTGCCGTAGCTGGGAGATGTTAGTTTAAGAGGCGGTGGTTGAGGGGAAGATGGGGATGGTACCTGAGAAGATGATAAGGCGCAGGCTTTGTGAAGGAGGAGAGGGAGGACATTGTGGCGGGAGAGTTTGTTGAGCAGTTGGTGGTGTTTGGAGAAGGAGAGGGTCAATTGATGGCTGGGTTTAAGGAGTTGTTAAATATCGTGCGAGATGCTACTACCTCGGGAGTTATGATGCTAGCAATTTCACCCCACTGGGACTCGATCATTGGAGAAGCCGCATTGGCACAAATCTTTATGCAACACCTCTCTCTTGTAGCTGCCGCCTGGGAAGTTGATAGATACGGCTACGAGATATATATCTAAAGCAAGAGGACATTATTTTTGATGATGTAATGCATGCGTGAAGGGTTTGGCTGAATCCGGGAATGATTCGTCAAACCGCTCCAGGCGGTCAGGTGGTCACGCGTTATTGCGTCGCTTCTACACGCGATCGTCGTCGATGCCTTGCGACCCAGCCTCAAAACCATCAACGCCTCTAATCTTCATCAATAATGCAACAACCTCATTGTGTCAACATATGAGCATAAGTTCCTATCATCATGGCAGACAAAGAGGCTACCGTCTACATTGTAGATGTTGGCCAGTCGATGGGTGAAACGAACAATGAGAGAAACAAAACGAATTTGGAGTGGGCGATGGACTATGTTTGGGATAAGATTACAATGACGGTAAGTAAATGCCGCTGTCATTTGTGCGCATTGATTGATAGAATATCTTTAGGTCGCGACTGGACGCAAGACGGCTTTAGTGGGTGTGATAGGGCTGCGGACCGATGGTATGATTTCCAAGCAAATACTATTCGAAGAGCATATCCATTTCCTGTTCGAGTTTCACGAGAGAAGCCAGAGTTTAAGTATCATTCTACTAACTCTCATTTCAGGAACGGATAACGAGCTTGGCAACGATGATCCTGAGGAGTACCAGAACATCACTGTCCTGCAACCTCTCAAGCAGTACGTCACACCAGACTTCCCGTTCCCAGAAGAGGCCTAACGGTCCAATAGAACTCTAATGGAAGACATTCGGAATCTACGGAGTCAAATCAAACCCAGCAAGACTAACGAGGGCGATGGTTTGTTTGACCGCTACTCTGGTGACATGTGACTAATTATGAGCAGCTATATCTGCATTGATTATTGCCATACAGATGATCTCTGCTCAATGCTCGAATAAGGCTGGAAAACCTCTAGCGTATAAGCGCCAAATAGTTCTTGTTACTGATGGCAAAGGACCGATGGACCCGGCAGATCAGTTGGGTCATATTACAAGTAAGATCAAGGAGGACAACACTAGCCTTACAATTGTGTGAGTCTTCGGATTCCCTAATGAATGTGTCTTTCTATATATATATATATATATATTTGGTTTTTGAATTGCTTTTTCCGCGGTTGGAACTCAATCTAATACCTTGCAGTGGAGTTGACTTTGACGATGCTGAGTACGGAACTAAGGAGGAGGACAAGTCTCCTGAAAAGGTGAGAGCCTCTTCGGACATCGTTTTTGTTCCATTCTCATGATATAATAATTCCACCTAGGCCGAAAACGAAGCAATTCTCAAATCACTCGCAGACGGTTGCGATGGAACCTTCGGGACCCTTGCAGAAGCCATTGAACATATGCAGATTCCGAAAACGAAAGCCACTCGCCCTGTCCATTCCTTCAAGGGGGTTTTAACCTTAGGGGATCCGGAAAACTACAGCTCAGCCTTGAGCATTGATGTTGAGCGTTATCCTCGTACCATGGTTGCAACTGCTCCCTCAGCAAGCAATTTCGTAGTTAGAACTAACCTTGCAGCCGGAGAAGAGGCTACCCAGTCGACTGCTACGGTGAACGGGGATTCTGATCTGGTTGGGGACAGTTTAACGTCAGTCAAAGGTCAACGAATCTACCAAGTTCTGGATGAAAATGCACCAGGTGGGAAGAGAATGGTTAACTTCGAGGACCTGTCTAGAGGCTTTGAGTACGGCCGAACCGCTGTGGGAATTGGTGAGTCTGAAAGCAACATAACGAAGCTTGAAACCCTGCCAGGGCTTGATATTATTGGATTTGTCCCCGAAGATAAAGTAAGCTGGAAGCAAGGTTCGACGCCTACGATTAGTACTCACCATGTTTATCACAGTTCGAACGTTACCTCGCCATGTCAAGATCCAACGTAATCATAGCTCAGAAATTTAACGAAAAGGCTAGCCTAGCCATGTCATCTTTTGTCCACGCGCTTTACGAAGCTGAATCATACGCCGTTGCCCGACTCGTTACAAAAGAGGGCAAAGAGCCACTAGTGTTGCTTCTTGCACCATCTATCGAACCAGACTACGAATGTCTTGTTGATGTCGAACTACCCTTCGCTGAGGATATGCGAGGTTACAGGTTTCCTCCACTTGACAAGAAGGTTACCGTAGCTGGTAAATCCCTCACTCAACATCGCGATATTCCTACCTCGGATCTCATAAACGCTATGAGTGGCTATGTGGATGCAATGGATCTATCCACCGTTGGTGAGGATGAAGATGGGTAAGCTGGTCTCGTTACATCCCCACACGCCCCTAATTGACATGATAGTAGCAATCATAGCGAATATATGCCAATGGATGAAACGTACTCTCCAATTCTTCACCGTATCAATCAAATCATCCGCTGGCGAGCTACACACCCACTCGAAAATGATATGCCCGATCCACCTGCTATCCTTCTTAAAGGCTCAGCGCCCCCAGTTAAACTGGTCGACAAAGCACAGCCTTACCTGAAGGCAGTCATGAAGGTTGGCGATGTCAAAAAAGGTAATAGCTCGAAGTTTTATAGAACATTTTTAACATATTTCAGTGCCACCTAAGCAAAAGGGCCGCAAGCGAATTCGCGAACAGGAGAAGCCTCTCTCCGGTCTCGATGTCGAAGAACTTCTCGGGCGTAAAAAGCGCGTTAAAGTCGACGAACGCAACGCCATACCAACTTTCAAACAGATCCTCGCTACGACTGACGATATCAACACAATCAAAGATGCTGCAAAGCAAATGGGTGAAATTATCTGCTCAAACATTCGGGATAGTCTCGGTGATGCTTTATATGGGCGTGCAATTGAGAATATACGAGTGATGAGAGAAGAATTGATAGAGCTAGAGGAACCAGGAGTATTCAATGATTTCGTTAGGGAGTTGAAGGAGAAGATTCTCGGCGGCGTCTTAGCTGGCGACAGACGAGAGTTTTTGTGGAGGCTTCGGGGGAATAAGCTAGGATTGGTTGACAAGAAGCTCTCGCCGTTGTCGGAAGTTGAGGGGGAAGAGGCAAAAGAGGTAAGCTCATCTAGAAGGACGTGTAGACTTTACGACGGTGTTCTAACGCATATCTGCAGTTCTGGCAGTTCAAGAAGACCACTACCGTATAGGCCTGTGGGATATTTCCGTCAACTTATAGCTTGGATGGCGTTGTGATATTTTAAAGAGCAATATTTGAATGCACCAAGAGCTGCACGGTCTTGTGTAAAAAGGTACTCATCCTCTGAACACGTCCTGCTGTCTTTGGATTTTGCGCGGTTCTGAACGGGCAACCCGAGTTTACCCTACACGCCGCCTCTGCCGTGATGACCATTTAGGCATCTGAGCTGAAGAGGTGTAATTCTCATGGATCTTCTGGGACCTTCTTATATGAGGTTACCAATGACATTCGAGCGGAGCTCACGCGCGAGACGTTAGATTCGAACCCAATTTTGCTACAGCTAAAATCATAGGGGAACGGTCGACCCGACTCACGCGTAGGATAAATGCACTGTGCAAATTGGGACCAAATAGCCTTCGGAGGATTCCCAGAGCCCGAAAGCTATCAACGAGTAAAGGTCCATTTTCAACCTCTAATTTTCCAGGGAACAATTGCACTCCCCGGCGTTTTGGGGACGCGCCTCCAAGCATCAACACCAAACTTGGGACTCCTTCCTAAACGGGTAATCTTCATTCAATATAAGGTCCGACTCGCGAAGGAGCTTTAGTCGACTTATAGCCTGAAAACTAAACCCTAAAGATGCGGCCCGCATTCAGGGTAGAAGCTCTACATTTTTGTCGCCTTCCCATTTGTCAGCCTCAAAATTAACCCCCCTTTACACCCTTCCATTCCTTAGTCTTAGAATTGCACCATCTTTCCCGACTCGCGTGTCATGACTAGTCCTGCCCATAATACGAGAGTTAGTCCCAATAAACATCAACTGCCGGAGGTTTATGGCAGGATTTCCGCCTCGAGATCGCTCGCTAACAGCAGACTAGCAGGTGCCCGGGCCTACCGTCTTGACGCCTTCTGCAACTCTGCAACTACCAAAGTCTTTCTCTCCCCTCCTCGGGCACTCCCGATTTAGGAACAAATCAGTCCTCACGCGGCTTGGGACGTTCCTAGACCCAACCCTCCCCGGATTCCCCGCATTGAGTATGGGGAACCTTGCTCACTTCGTAACCGAGCTCGCCGGCCAAAACCATCCACTCCGTCATTGATAATGTTATTCCCGTCTTCCGCGACCATTTGATCGGGTATTGTCCTTCAGACCGAGGAAAATGCCACCTAGCTGGAACCTACAGTGAAACGATATGGCTATACAAGGGAGTTGTGAAGGTCATGGGGTGATCATGAAAAAGGCTTTTTGCTCCAAGATGCCGGGATATCGCTGAGGTGACATCCGTTCCCCGCTCTACATAAACAGACCAAGGTATTTGTGAATATTCGCTCTTTTCAATTTCTTCCACCTTGTTTTGCAAATAATAAGATGGGCCTTCCTTCAACCCAGAAAGCGGCCGTGAAAGTGGGCCAAGGCGACTTGGCTACAATTGAAATCCGCACTATCCCCATCCCAACGCCAGGGCCCGGCCAGATCCTCGTTAAGATCAATTATTCCGGCCTCTGTGCCTCCGACAAGTCGCTTTTGCACGATGAATGGGCTGCCTCGGGCGTAGCAATGATGCCGGCAACCCAAGGCATCGCCGGCCACGAAGGCGCGGGCGTGGTAGTGGCAGTTGCCGACGATGTCAAAGATCTGTGGAAAGAAGGGGATCGGGCGGGAATAAAGTGGATAGCGAGCGTGTGTCGGAAATGTGAGTTTTGCACGAATGGTGTGGATGAGTGCCATTGTCCGAAACAGCTCAACAGCGGCTTCAGCACGGCGGGCACGTTTCAGGAGTATTGTCTTACGGATGCGAGATATGCGACAAGGCTACCTGAGGGTGTTAGGGATGAGGAGGCGGGCCCGATTATGTGTGGAGGCGTCACAGCGTATGTGGCTTGTAAGAGGAGTGTCGTAATGCCCGGCCAGTGGATTGTCTTGCCAGGAGCTGGAGGTGGTCAGTATATAAGCCTCAGTATTCTTCATATTTCTAACGCTTCAATAGGATTAGGGCATTTGGCTGTACAATACGCAAAAGCCATGGGCATGCGTGTCATTGCAATTGATGGAGGAGATGCAAAGCGAAATTTGTGCTTGAAGCTTGGTGCAGAAGAATTCATAGACTTCACCACGGTATGGCAGTTTACCCAACGAGATCTAGCGTTTGTTAATTAATCTGAACAGACCAAAGATATCACCGCCGAAGTTATGCGCATCACCACCTACGGAGCCCATGGCGTAGTCGTCACAGCAGCCACAAAAGCAGGATACGAGCAAGCCCCCTATCTCCTCAGGCCAGGCGGCACAATGGTCGCCGTGGGTTTACCAAAAGATCCCAAAATCCTTGCTGGAGCACCGCCGCTACTGCTCTGTCTCCGGAAACTGAACATTGTAGGTTCTGTAGTGGGGACGCTGAAGGATGTGGAGGAGGCGTTGGATTTCACGGCCCGTGGGCTGGTGCATCCTATCCTCACTATGGGCAAATTGGAGGACCTGGATCGCTTGTGTAGTGATATGATTGCTGGGAAGCTGGCGGGCAGAGCCTGCTTGAAAGTTGCTGCGTAGATGTTCAAGGGTTGGATCACCTGCAAATACTGTATGATGGGAAATGGAACAACGATATTCTCCTAAGAAAACGGCTCGGGCCGAAGTTGACATCTCTTGGTATGTGACTACTAACCCCGCGCTGATAGTAGGCCCGATGCGTCAATCCCGGACCGACCAACACGAATCACCTCGCTAGCTCACCATTCGAGTGACAGCCGGGAAGTTTGTATCTCCACCCTTAACTCTAAGTCCGTAACGAATGCGAATCGCGCAGATCGATCCCACACTTCAAGAGACTGGCCGCAAATCATCAGATACCACCGAGCAGTGGGGATCCGGAACAAGGATGGGAAGGTAAATCATTGTGTGGTGTGGGTGCGCAGCTAATCAAACAGCAAAGCACAAGAAACCTTAGAAATGGCATTCTCCTGAACGCGAATGACAGAGCCAGTAGTGTCCGGCTCATGTATTGGTCCAGAACCTTCCGCTAGCTACTAGACTATGGGATCTGGACTACCATACCAGGTCGTCTTCATTCAGCGACGTGCACACAATATAGGTATTGCAGTCCTTGATCGTCTTCTTTGACCATATCACTCTATCTTCCTAATCTGTCTACTCCTCGACCAAAATAAAGCTCCCAGCCCACCTCACCGCCTCCTTTCCTAGCCCAAAACATCACCCTCCCACCTCCCGACCCCAACTGTGCCCCAGGCTACTACCCTGGCAGCGACACCGTCCTCTACGCCACTCTCTACACCTACACTCAAGCCATGTCCATAACAGGCGACTACCAGAAACGAACTTGGAGCGGCAACCCCACCGACACGTGACCTCCAACGGCACCGACAACACCGCCGGCGCCTACTCCGTCGCCAGCACCAGCGCCAACGCCAACGTCGTCGAAACCATAACCGTCTACTCCAAACCCACCCTAAGTCCCTACGTCGAAGTGCACACGGTCGCGCCTCGGACCATAGGGGTTCGGACGTGAGTCATTATGCCAGAGTTTGATGGGACGGTGGTGGAGAGAGGGTGTTGGGGGTGGGCTGGCGCGTTTAGCTTCACGATTGCGTTCTGTGCGGCAGACGTAAAGGCTGTGACGGCAGTGCTACATGGGCTGCATTTGGCGGATGCGCAGACGGTTGGGAAGTTTTTGGGAGGCGGGAATCTCTCCAGTGAGGCGCTGGTTGCGAATTGGATTAGGAATGCGTCGGCGACGGGGGTGCCACCGGTTCAGTACATTAGAGGTGCGGGGAGGCTCGGGAGTGTGCCTAGAGTTGTGATGGCGGTGGCAGCGTGGGTGCTGTGTTCTAAAGTGAGTTGAGACTTGTTGGGTTATAAGGATAGCGCAATAGCATATGACGTGTACGGATTCACTCAAATGCCAGAACTTCTTTCGACTGGGATTGGAAGAACACTGCATATTCAATTATTCAATTCCACTCTCGACTGATTATTTCCGCACCCATTTACTCA
Source organism: Lepidopterella palustris CBS 459.81 (assembly GCA_001692735.1). NCBI lineage: Eukaryota > Fungi > Ascomycota > Dothideomycetes > Mytilinidiales > Argynnaceae > Lepidopterella > Lepidopterella palustris. The sequence goes on from KV744987.1 coordinate 47,385, forward strand.
ACCACAAAAGGAACGACCATAGGAAATCCTCCTCCTAGCCTCGGGAGACGCCCATCTCCTCCCTCCCATGATCACAAACTGCTATCTGCAACATTGCACCCATGGACCTCTCGTCGAGAGTCCAAACAACCTCACGCGGCCCCAGTGGCTGCTTTGGCATTTGTCAGATCGACCCCTTCAATATTGACGGACGTGGTACTTACACATCACTCGGCAATTCGAATATCAACCATCGAACTGCTTAAGCAGGCTGACTGGCAGCAGCCTCTTCGTCAGCCTTGCCGACGTTCCGAGGATAGGTGGTGTAGTCGTAGTAACTGCCGTAATCCACGTACGCTCCATATCCAGACGTCTTCGCATCCGAATCGGGCACTGCATCGCGCTTTTTAGCTGAAGCGGCTCCGTCAGCAGCCTTGTTTACACCGCCGGCGTAGGTGCCGTATGAGTTGTAGGCGCCGTATTTCCCGTAGTACGGGTAGTAGACGTAGGCCTGAGACTCGGGGGCTGCCTCAGCTTCAACTTCGCGTTTGCCAACGGGCGCAGCTGCGCTATCGACATTGCGGCCATAGGTGCCATAGGAACCATATGGCCCGTATGTTCCGTAGTGGCCGTAGTGGCCGTATCCGGCTGCTTCAGCCTGGTTTGCTGGTACGGAATCACCGGCGATAGGTGCCCCTACCACAGTAGATGTGAAGCCGAGAGCGAAGAACACGAGAAAGCTGCGGGGAAGGATCATGATGGACAAGATTCGGCTATTGAAGATCGTTTGAGATCGGAGTAGAAAGAAAAGGCTGCAAATTTGTAGAAGCGAATGATGGGTAGCTCCGAAGAGTTGAAGAAAAAGAGCAAGTCCGCGAGGTACTTAAAAGAACATTGAAGAAGAGTTACTCAAACGTAAAGCTCATGTTTGGGGTTCTTGCGAACGTACACAGGAAGTCAAAGTCCCTTGATTTAGTTCAATTGCCTCGATGAAGTTGATTGTCTAGCTCAGGTACACGATGCAAGCTAAGTCAGGCTCATATTACCTGAAAGGGACCGCTCAGTTGCGTCCTTGAGATAACCAAATGACTATTTGCCAGTTGACAGTATCAAATTGGTAGCTCTAAGTCTGCCGGAGGTTGTGGAATCCAAGCCAAGCTCTCAATGTCTTCGTTGGCACCAGTCATGAGACTTCGGGTAGATCTGTCCCATCTTTGGGTCGAAAAATGAATCGACTCTACATGCCAGCCACGACTTGCGTGATCGGCACAGTGCATACTGTTCTGCGTCTAGGCAATCCGTCAAAAGGTCGTGGTGATACTGACAATGAGCCCCCAAGGATTGGTGTGATGATGATGACAATTTCGTGAAAGTGAGCAGCTGACGAAGATCCCTCATATGTAAGGAGGCTACAATGTACGAGTAAGCATCGTCTGCTTTGGCTTCGATGTAAACGTATTAGAAGTCTCCACGTTATGGAAAAGGAGACGCTCGCAGGAGTGAGTTCGACAAAGAGGTACGAGGTTGCGAAGGACGAGGTTAAAACGCCAAGGGAATTTTGTGCTTAGCGCGCTCTGGTGTTCACCCACTAGACTGCTCAGGTGTTTGTTCTTGTTGCACATCTTCCCCTGGACTTGTAGTTCCTGTCACCTTACGATAGGGCTGGATCGCTTTCAGCATCACACTTGGTCGGTTTCGCCAAGAGCGGAGACGTCCCCAGCCAAACCTCTTCAATAGATCCCAAGAGCTTGTTCAAGGGTGCACCAAATCGAGAGGTTGTCTATGCGGTCATAGAGGACGTACTGAGACTGATACATAGGCATCTTCAGTGGATCAAAAATTCTCCAACAATATCTGACATTGCCGTGGAGATTTCTTTCCGTCAATCCGAAATGGTTCTCTTCAACCCACTTCAACTTCACGCTTCATTAGCCATCAAGAAATATATCACAAGAGCCGAGAGCAGGAAACCGTACCGCAGCAACTGGGTGGCGGTGTAAGATCGCATATTTTCAAGTCCCACAGCATATGATCTGCATATGCACAAGGCTCCAAATGACCCACTTCTGATGGAGTACTGTCGGGAAGCCGCGTTCAAACAAAGGCAATCAATGATCAATACAATATCACAGCATATCATGCGGCTCAATATGGGTCTGCGGATTTGTCACGAAAGGAAGTGGGCAGACTGGGCGCGCATTTTCCTACTCCTCCTTGTTATTTACTTCTTGCTCCAACTGAGATCTGAAATTCGGCTCTAGAGACTATAATTTCTCACCGTCTCTCCCCCCATTCTCTTACTTACATGAGATACCATCATGTTCGACCCCTTCTTAATAAGAAAGAACATTACATTCACTGCTGTTTCTCGGAAAGAGGACAGCGAGGCCCTTCTCTCGTCTACTTCTTCCGCTTCTCTTCCCCTCGAGCCTCGTCCTCGTAGATGGGGCTTCCCGCTATGCCTTGTCATTAGCCTCTGGGTCGTCATGGTCTCCTTAATTGTGAATGTGGTCCTTATGTGGGCTGGCTTCCGCTGGGTCCCGGACCCTTATGCATTCTGTATCCGACATACATCCCAATACTGTAAACACCAGTCCCGCAACACTACAGCAAGCTTGACAATCGAAGGACCCCTAACTAGTCTGCAGCACCGATAGTGAGAGATGTGGATATGCGATATGATGTCATCCGCTTCAACGGCTCGTTGCTGAAAGCCAACGTCTTCCGTCAACCCGCTGGGCCCGAGGTCGACGCGGCGTGGGAGTCCCTAGGAACAGATTGTAAGATATTAAAAACCCCGTAGAACACGCATACATACCACGTTTCTACACACTAAATCTCCCCAGACCGTAGCGTGGTGATTCCAGCCGACCAAGCGGCCCAATCAGGACTTCTCCCCGACCAAGTCAAGATCAACGAAAAGTACGGCGGCGGCTTTGTGGCGAACGTAGAGGGATTACACCAGCTACATTGTCTGGTTAGTATCCCATCTTTATGACATCGGCCATGCCGAATGAAGTTCAACTCACCCGTCCAAAGAACCTCCTCCGCAAAGGCCTCTATTACAACTTCGAGCACTACCACGCCCTCGGCCAAGGTCCCTTCAGCAACTCCGACCACGTCCTCAAATATCACATCAGTGAGCCTCTTTCTTCCCTAACCCCTCTCTCAAACCCAAAATTAACCCCATTAGCTCACTGCCTCGACATTATCCGCCAATCTCTAATGTGCAGCATCGACATCGGCGTCCTCGGCCAAGTCTGGTTCCAACCCGACGGCCTCCCGCCAGAACCCTACGTCGACTTCAACACGCGGCACAAATGCCGCGATTTCGAGGCTGTGCGGAAGTGGGCCAAGATTCATCAGCTACCGCCGGCGGAGAACGTGAATTTAAGTGAGTTTTATATGCCGCCTGTGGAGGGGGATACGATTTATACAGAGATACCCTGAGGTACGGAAAGTCCTAGAGAGACTCTTTTGGGTTGTGAAGATGGTTGGCCTTTTTGATGGGTAGTTTAGAGCCTTTACGTCTGTGTCTTAATCTTTGTACATAAGTCATGCGACGTGCTTTGCAGCACCTGGATTGAGCTGCATTGCCGCTCGTGCGAAGTTATCATGTAGTGGATAGGTTTCTGTGTTCGGGGACATATTCGTAATGTTGAAGATGGGCATTTGGAGTTTTAGTTTCGACCGGGCTTCGGGCACGCCCACAAAGACCACCTCGGCTCGATTGGGCACTGTTCGAGTTGCACGTTCCAAACTGCCTCCTAAAGAAAATTAGGATAATAACCTCATCAAACTTCTGCTCTAATTCCATCAGCTCTGAACAGGAGACCTCGAGAAATAGGCCATTTAGAGTGGATAAAAGGAGCTATGGAAATCCAGAGCCGATTTGGCGCATGTCATTTACCGCTGCCCAGAACGGCCTTAAGCCCTATGTAGAATTCATCCTTGTTCGTCCTCTTCGCTTTTCTTAGTAGTTATTAGTTAAGATTTACGGTGCGAGAAATACGTAGCAAAATCGGAGTAGCGGACCCAGGCTATTGTAACATGGGTGGCGCCTATCGAAGGATATAAAACTTCTTGGGCGCATGTCATTCAACAAATGCCCAAGTAGGTGTGGATGGATTCAAGGCCTCCGGGGTTTACACGATCTCTATATCATTTCTTGCCCGAATTCGTACACCTGAACCCATGGATGAAACGGAAATGGTTGTGTCTTCCCCCTTCCTCTACTCCTCCCTCCTTTTCTAAACCTTCAAGCCCATCCTTCCACCATTCCTCCCTCTCCGCCCCCAACCTCTCCAGCAGACTCATCTCCTCCCTCGCCTTTCCCACCTCACCCAAATCCGCTTCACACAACCTCCTAAGCCACTTTAGCTCATTTCTAAGACTAGCCCCCTTCCGCTTCACTGATAGCCCGAATTTTGGCGAACATATTCGCAAACGAATTCGTCATCATATTTTCTTCCTGCCTCCTCGTCTCCAAATGCCACAACAATGGCTTATCCTTTCCATCCACCTCCGCCGCAAGCGGGAACGTGTACGTATTACTCCGTGCCGCATATCTCGGCATCTACATGACCCACAGCACACAAGTATGGCCTCGCAGAAGATCTGCGACAGGGTAGTTGTAGTAGATCACAAACGCATCCTCGCCATAGTTCTCGACGGAATTCATTCACAACTCGTCCGTTGCGTAGCCCGCGTGATTCTGGACGATCAGCCCGACGGGGCGGAAGTCAGGGATGCGGAAGAGCCAGAAGATCAGCTTCCCGTTTATGACACGGTTCGCGGCGAGGTAGTGGAGGAAGGTGTTCCCACGGTGGCTTTGGGAGTTGAGGTCGGGGTAGTAGAGACTAAGAGAGTGGGTTGTGAGGGAGTTGAAGGGGATATGGAAGACATGGTTTTGGGCAGGGAAGTGGGATTTGAGGTTGTTGTGGGGGGAGGCTACTGGGTCGAGAGGGATGCGGTTGTTGGGATGGTGCACGGAGAGCAGGGCGAGGGAACGGACGTCGTAGATGGACTGCGCGATCTTGAAAGAGTTAAGATTGATGTAGTTGGGTCCCGGCCCGCAACGCCGTCATCTAGCGCCTCGCGACCCGTCAAGAAAGGTCTAAAGCGTGAGAATAGGGGTTGCTATCCTTCAAGACAGGCGATTGGAATGCCGTTTGGATTGACTCCAGCTCTGAGAAGAAGTTCGGTATTCCCCGGATGCTGGGATCGAATTGCTTGGAGAGGGGAGGTGATCCATCCTTGATCGAGATCAGGGGTGGAGGACTTGGAATCAATTTCCTAGCATATTGCGTCGGTGTGTTAGGCCCATGAGTTAATGCTACGCTCGAGGTAAAAGGGAATAAGGTACGGAAGTTTGTTGCCTAAAGTACGGATGAGTTGAAGGACGCCGATGTTTAGATTGGCTGCGGCAGGCATGGTTGCTGAACAGGCTTTTTGAGCCAAACTTGAGGGTTTATAATATCCTGGTATTTGGAGGTCAGCAGGGACCTGGGCATTGCCCGTAATGATTGAACGTGATGAAGTGTTGAGGAAGACCCTCTCTGCTTTCGTGGAACTATTCGTATCCGCTTGACTCCTGCATCGGATTTTTTGAATCTACTTGCTATAACTTTAGCCTTGAATACACCTGCCATCTGTCCTCATTGGGCAGGAAAAGGGCGCCCAGAGCTAGGTAGCACACCAGCCTTTTTGAATGTGATATTGGCATTAGGCCTCGAAGCCAGCCACCTCTACTTGGGCACCTGTCGAATAACACATGCCTAGGACCCCTAGGTGTTCTTCGGCCTATTTTGCCCATTGAATAAAAGCCATAATTTGAAAGAGTCTAAACAGGACGTTAAGTTAGCTTGCGTCGAAGGTGACCTATTTCAGTGTGCCATTCTTTTCACGCCCCGCCAGTTGTCTTCATTTCCTGAGTCCACTTCCCACCAAAGTGTGTCTTCCCGAATCTATCCTTCATATGTCTGGGTTCTTGAAGCCACTTGCCATATATCTAACTCTGCCCAGCAGGGAAACAAACCCCTCACATATTCAACGACAATTTTAGGGTAATGGGAGCTGAAGGTACGCAGGCATAATGATCCGCCACCTTTTCTTTCGAACAAAGGTTAGTAAAATCCCATATCCAATGAGCAGTTTTACGTACCCCTTTACTCTAGTCTTTGTCAAGCCAAGTGCATCAATACGAATGGCCTTGGAAGAACCCTCTTAGGCCTCCAGACTCACTGCAGAAGAATTTCCCATTCCCTTCAATTCTGCCTCGGCTTAACGACCCCATCATGCACAATATAGTACACAACAGTACTATCCCCATCCACCGTCGCCAACACCACTCTCTTCCTCTTCCTCCACATATTCTGGCTCCCCTCTCCCTCCTCATCTTCCACTCCCGGCGGCACAACCCCCACACAATCAAATACCTCCGCCAGTCTTCTCAAACTCCACTTCTCGCTCAACCTAGTTGGCAACACCCACTCCCTCTCCGGTTCCACTACGACATCCAACTTCCCTTCCCCCACGCCCTCTTCATTCCCTCCACCAACACCCTCATCACGTTTTTTTCCCGCCTCCCTCAACAACTCAACCTGCTCATCGGGATGCACATACAGCCGCACCGGTGCCAACCCCGACAACATGGGGCGTGGAAGCGGCTTGTCTGTTCCAGAGACATGAGTATGTAAACGCAGCGCAGTCCAGGCATGTTGGTGCTGGAGGTTATGTTGGATTTGTCGGGCCAGGTGGTGGAGGTGCGGGGGGTGGGACGCGACAGTGGAGGCGTTGGCGTTGGCGTTGGCGGAGGTGAGAAGGTGTGTTGTAAGTCGGGACGGGGCGGGGAGGACGGGGTGGGCAGGCTGGAGCGAGGTCGCCATTGGTTACGTAGTGTGGGATGTGGGTAGTTGTGAGAGAGAAGGTATTATAGAGGTGTGAGTCGAGAAAGTTTGGAGGACCTTATATGCACAGACTCGGATAGCTATTCTAAAATGTTTGCAGTTTAACGTAGCCTACTACTTTTATTATAGTATTAAGTATAGTAAAGAGCCTAATTAATAGAAGAGTTATATTATTTATATTTTCTAGCCTATTTCATATAGATATTAATAATGTCAGGTGACATGCGCGCCTATAACGTGTCACGTGCTTCGCTCAAGGCTACAGATGTACTCTGGAATCCCGAATCCTCGAGTTCCTCAAGAATTCATCTCGTCTCATCTTATTCATGAATATAGCCTATTCTATCATACGATTGAGCTCCCTGCCGTGCCTTGCCTTACAAATAAACTTGGAAATTATAGCATTAAAAGAAAAGGGCGCTAAATCCTTCGGCACATGGCCATTCAACTTGCGACTAGAGCAAGACGAAGAGCATGCCATTATGCCTGAGGACCATGCTCAGTTAACAGCTATACTGGAATCTGTTCGGGCTGCTTTCCTTGCCATCAGATCTCTGATAGTGTCACTGGCTATCTTCGCAGCCATCATTGATGAGGACTCAGCCGTCGAATATATCTTAAAAATCTTGGTAATTCTCTGTGGGATACGGCGTTTGGTTCTGCAAAGTGGCACTCGTAGGGATTACTGTGGTTCTCAGAAAAAGCGGATTGTGCAGCTGGTCAACGACAAAATTGCGCAATGGAACAAACGTCGACGCGAGAAGCACATGAGCATCCTCACTTTCTTATAGTCTCCAGGTTGTCTAGGTGGCTCATGGGATTATAGCTCTTCCTCTCAGGTATGTCGATTGACACTAACGTTACCAGATCTGCTGCGAGGAACTAAAGTGATTTGTCTCCGTTGTTCAATGCATCGAGCTGCCCCACTCCTTCCTCTATACAGAACCTTCGGGCGACAGGTGGATGAACAAGGGTCTAATATTCCGTACAGAACAGCCCAGAAAACCGAATGTGGGGCCGACAGCAGGAGCCCTTACCATTGCTTCATGCTTCAATCTCATACGCTCTTTGCAGCTCCTCTTTCGCACCGAACGCGGCGAGATACGAAGCATGCAGCACTATATTTTCAACTAAAGTTTCCCGGCATTCTCCACATCAGATTGCCTGCACATCGAATTTAGGATTTTAGCAGTCTTTCTAATTGATGAATTACTTTCCCGTCGGTTCTTTCTGCCGGTGGAAATAATTATGCACCGGAAGACTGTATTCGTTCTTTAAAGGTTGATGATCAGGCGATGCGTGAAGATTTTCAAGCATAAAAGTTGCCTTCACTATACTTGAGCAACGCCATTGCTATCCAGTCGACATGGAGCCTTTTCTCCGTACCGGAAAGGGCTTGAACCGACTTGACTCTACCCAAGGTGTGCACAATTCGCGATTCATGGGAGGTGATCTGGAGACATATGAGCTCGTAGTTCCCATATGCCGGCCGCCTGGCTTGGTAAGACCTATTCGCACCGTACGAGATCTGCCTCTAAGTTTGACTCGAATCTTCGGAGGAATCCACTACTCGGCATCAAAACGGGTGTTCGACGAAGGGTATGGTTTCCTCTTCCATACTCTGTGGCTGCGTCCACGTTTGCTATTGCCTTGGCGGACTCTGCCGGCTATGTATTGCCTTCTTCCGGCACTGTATCGACGACCCAATTCTACATTGGTCCGGAGTTGAGCAATGGAACAGCTTGTGGTGTGAGCGCGCTACCGAATAGTAGATCGGCCAGTGGAAAGCAAGGCGGCAGTCCTGGACATCTATACAAAGGTCGGTACCGTATCGTCATTATGCTGTCTAGTTATCTGGCCATGATCACGCATGCATACTGAACTAGATGATGAACAGGCTGCTATAAATCACTTCGCTTTTGGCACCAACCCATCCGTCTTTAGCTCAGGCGGTGCCGGTGGTACATGTGGTGTCAGCTATCAGCTCACCCCGGTGCCCTCTTCTGGATCAGCGCTCTCCAGTCAAGCGATGGCTTTCATGACCGGCGACGAATGGCCTGCGGCCGTGTCGCCATCTGGCAGACAGCACTGCAAGCACGGGGGAATGGAGAGATTCGCGTCCTCATGAAAGAGGATATCACGCACCTACCATCAGTGACACCGCTGAAGAAAGTGTTGCACTGCGACATGCTCATGGCATTCGACGGCAATATCAAAATGCCAATGCTGGTTGCAGTCGTTTACTTCAGGCGCCGTGCATTATTCAGAATTTTGAATGCTAACGAGTCTTGCGTAACATCGATTGGAAAGCAGTCAACTTCTAAAAGGTGGGATGCGGCAGTGCAAACCCCGGCCGCCGATCAAGAGCTGGTGCTGCATCAACGGGGGTTGTCCCAACCAAGAGTCGGCAACCGTGTGTCAAAACACTGGATTCTCGTACGCGTTCTCGTACGCGTTCTCATAGGAAGTGTTCGTTTAACAGCCATTGCTCAATCTAGTCGAGTTCGAATCCGTACTGCAGGCCAACAAGCGGGATTACGAGAGTAACGAGAGTTCTCGTTGCGAGTACGGAAGGCAGCGGATGTAAGGGTGAGGAGGCCGTAAATTTCTTCAGCTCCCAAAACTGCAGGCACCGCGTGTTGCGCTTGCTGTATATACCTAGTCGAGTTTACTCTTTCCCCCTTCGTATAGAGAACGTGAACGTTTCCTGTCGCCGTGCCTCCTGCCCGCATGTTTGTTTTACGGGGCCTAACGAATCCTCGGATGGGACTGACCAGTTGATGATGTCGTTATCGTGCCCACTGTGCCATAGTTTGATCCCAATCTTATCGTGATCAACTGCGTCACTCGCGGCTCAACACACGAGCTTCAAGCAAGGAATATTCCGCGTGGGGAATGGATTCGACGACGATGATATCGTTCCTGAATTGCCGCGAAAACATGCTAAACCCGTCCAGGTAACTAGTTGCCGCTGAGAGATTTACCGAGCTCTCGGGACGTCCGTTTATCAGCACGGGATGGGCTTTCGTCCGGCAAAGGGAGGCGCCACACGATGGCGCTCCTTCTCAATCCATCGGCGCCCGCTTCTTGGCAGTTCCTCACACGCTCCTTCCCCGAACAAAAGCGAGTTCCTGCATGTTCCCCTTTGGCGGAGAGCCCTTCTCCGAAGAGCCCCCCTCTGTATCAGGAGAGTCAGTTCTTGCTTGTGTGAGTGATCGGGCATGTATATCTTTTCGGCCAGGCTTTCTTGGAAAATATTGGACCAGGAAACCCGCGGGGTCGGATCACGCTAGGATGTCTGCAGCTTGGGAAAAGGGTGCAAGGTACATTTGTACTACTCCAGACTACTCTCTCCATGGACCGGGTAACGCTTTCTCATCGCTCTTGATCTTCCTTGAATCTTGCAGCTTGAGGAGTCATCCAGGGTCTGCAGTGAAGTGAAAATGAAGGCCGCCGCCAGGGCTGTAAGGTCGCTCCTCTTGAGCGCTGTTGCTTTGATTGAGCTGTTCAATGGAGTGACGATTGCTGTCGCTGAACCAATTCCAATTCCGTCTGCGAGCCCCGTTGCGAGTCCCATTGTCGACCTTAGTTACGCAACATACCAGGGCTCCTACGATGCCACGACCAACATCAATACTTTCAAAGGGTAACGTCAACCTCGAATCTCTGATCATCAAGCTCCAGCAACTGACGTCAAGCTCCTCCAGCATCCGCTACGCCGCGCCACCAGTTGGGAAGCTGCGATGGCAAGCTCCCACAGACCCAGTGAAGAACAAGAGTGTAATCACTCCAGCGACGGCCGACCCGCCGATTTGCCCTCAATCTGGTGCCGCAGGCACTCCAGCTGTCTATGGCTTCAATTCGGGACCTGGAAACGAAGACTGCCTTTACCTCAATGTCTTTGCGCCGCCGAATGCTAAGAATCTCCCAGTGTTCTTCTGGATCCGTGAGTGGCACCTCCAGTTTCCCCACAACTTTAGCAGAACTAACAGATCGCAGACGGAGGTGGCTATGCCTTATTCTCAGCAGAAGGACTGGATCCCAGTCCGATGATGAACAGGAACGGCAACAACTTTGTCACGGTTGTGATCCAGTATCGACTTGGCGCATTCGGTTTCCTGTCTTCTTCAGAAGTCAAGGATAAGGGTGTTGTGAATGCCGGTCTCTTGGACATGAACTTTGCGCTTCAATGGGTTCAAAAATACATTTCAAAGTTCGGAGGCGACCCCACCCGAGTTACAATTGGCGGAGAGTCTGCTGGAGCTGGTGCGGTCATGTTCCAATCCATGGCTTATGGTGGGAATCAAGAGCCAAAGCTGTTCCACAATGTAAGGATCTCTATCACCTCTGCATTCTTTCTCAAGCTCATCCATATCCTAGGTCATTGCTGCTAGTACTTGGGTCCCTACTGTTTACAACTATGATGATCCAGTCCCAACGCAGAACTATGAAGCATTCGCTGCGGCTGCTGGCTGCGGTTCTGCCAATAACACCTTCAATTGCTTGGTCGCCGCGAACACATCCATTCTGCAAGCCGCTAGTGGAACCGTTTCCACATCTGGAGCATTCGGCACCTTTGCCTTCTTGCCTGTTGTTGACAGATGTTTCATCGAGGAGAGGCCAACAGTGCAATTGCTGCAGAAGAGGCTTAATGCCAAGCGTGTTCTATCTGGGGTACTTACTCAGGCACCGCCGCTTTAGACATCTACCATTCATGCTAACTCACCCTAGAACAACGCAAACGAAGGCGTTCCCCTCAGTCCACCGACCGTGAAAACGCTCTCCGGCTTCCTCGACTACGTCGCAACGACTTTCCCCTCCTTCTCCACCTCCGACGTAGCCGGCCTCCAGGCCCAGTATTCTTACCCCGGCGACACTCTCGACACCGACCCTAGCGCCCCCGTCTTCGATACCCTCGGCGACAGCGGGCCAACCTCCGTGAACCAATCCGGCTTTGCGACAGGCCAGCAACAGCGCCTCTTCGACGTCTACGCCGAGTCCACCTATGTCTGCCCGTCGTACTGGCTCGCCGAAGCGTTCCCGCAGGCCTGGAAGTACCAGTACAGCGTCGTCCCTGCCTACCATGGCGCGGACCTGACGGCCTACTGGTCCAAGGGCGCCGCGGTGCCAGGGACGAGCTTCATCCACGCGTTCCAGAAGATCTGGGGGAACTTCATCACGACGAATTCGCCTGTTATAAGCGTAGCCGACGCGACGGATGGGCTGGCGAATGCGACGGTGCCAGTGGGTGCCTATGGGCAGATCAACTGGCCACAGTATTCGCTTGCAAATCCGAAGATGATGAGTCTGAATGAGACTGGCGGGACGGTGTTTCCGGTCGATGTTACGGCTGATTTAAAGTATACCGTACTGTTGGAGCCGGGGATTACGAATAGCTTTAAGCTCGTGGATGCGTACAAGTGGGAGGGGGGTAGGGGCGAGAGGTGTCAGTGGTGGCGAAGTTTGGCGGCGAAGATTCCGGTGTAAGGAGGATGCGGATGGTGGGGTTGGGATGGAGAAGGAAGATATTGGGGGGTTATCTGTGGGGGTGAGTGAAGCTGTGGTAATCTCTTGGGGGGTAGAGTTTGGATTGCTGCGTAGAGGAGCATCGGTTGCTCAGGGAATAATCTTTATACCTTGTTGTTTTCTAGGTATATAAAATTATATTTGAACCACCTGAACTGTTCGACCTTGGGAAGAAGCAACTATTTGACGCACGTGAGAGTTTCTCTTGGTGTTGAGAGGAAGACCCATCGGCACCGTTCCCTTCCCAAGTATCACGAAAACTGGGGTTGGTCTTCGCAACTCCACATTCTCCATAATACTGTACCTAGGCAGTCAGGATATCCTAGGAGCACACGATATACTCGTGGTCATATTCGGGTACACGCAAACCGCAGCGCGATCACGGCGAATAATCGAAAAGCGGGATGTTCAGATGTCCCTTCAACGGGATCGCGCACACCGCACCAGAAAATAATCCTTGAGAGGCGAGTTGAAAGAATACAAAGATTTTTGGAAATTTGTTAGCTAGGTAGTCATGCAATTGTTAAGGGAGCTACGTGTGTGTGTGTGTGTGTGTGTGTGTGTGTGTGTGTGTGTGTGCGTTCCCTCTCCAAGCAGTAAATTCCCCTAGCTTCTTGCAAGATACACTCCACACCGCACCGTCCATTATCCATTGAAGCAAAATGCGAGAGCCAAGTTGGAAGAGACGCACATTTTCAAAATTCGGTTGCAGCTGCAGGCCGCAACGGTTGCAATCTACGGCTACGGTAAATACGAGCAAGGGACGAGACGGATACATGCAGTCCCAAAGCTTGTATTGCACGCTAGGAGAGGGTGCGAAGCAGCAAGAGCATGGGACAACTTGCGAGAATTCAGGAATGATGGATGGATGAATGCGAAGCGGGCGATGGAGAAGAAAAAAACAAAAGATATTTATCAAGGTTGCTCGGAGCTTTGTGAATTATGGACATGCTGGGTGCAGAGGGAGTGCCTGTGCCTGTGCCTGGCGGCGGTTGGCACGGAGCACAGTCCTACAAAAGAGGGAACACCCGGGTGCGCCCAAACACGATGGCAGCGGGTGGCTGGATTAACGGCAGGTGGTGGGCTAACATTTTGGCTGGTAGGAGCGGACGAATTTCTAAAAATGCACTAAACGTCCTTCTTGAGGCGCGAGGTCCGCTGCGCAGGGTTTGGTTTTGTTCGGCAGGTTCCCCTCGGCGCGATCCAACGGATGGATAGCTGTGGCCATGCTGGAGGATGTTGCTCCGATATTTGAGATTTGGTCGAGATGGAAATGGACGGGCCGAGCAGGGAATGCGATATGGATAAGAGGGGAGGGTTGCATTGGCTCTGTTGGTTTGAAGGAGAGGTGCGAGGGCCACCAGGCAGATACATGGGCAAGGATAGCCAATCTGGATGGGTTGAGGTGTGTCGTCGCCAGCCCTCTCAGGTCGTGTCGGAGATCATGGGCAGGTGATTTTTGCTGTCGTCGGAATGTGTAGACTGCTTTCGAATTATGGATTGCAAGGGCAGACGAGATGCATCCTCCAACTCTCCCCACTTTCCAAAGGGATTCGTGGGGTTCTCGGTGCAGACTGCCTACCTGCAAGCTGCCTTCCGGCGTGGACAGACTGCTGCTGGGCGATGTCAAGCAACAAGCCACCCGGCGGAAGAGCACAGTTCATGTTATCTGGTCTTTTCGGCTAGGCGACGCCTTCTTCGGCAATGCGTCGTCTGCCCTACACCCTTCATGTCGTACCCACTCTTCTTTCTCGCGTCAATTGGCCATTTCACACATGCACGTAGGTCCTTAGAAAAAGACGATCAATATCCCTGTGACCTCTCCCGTCCTTTGCGCATGGTACGAGTTTAACAGCTCAGATTAAGTCCATACAACGACCCCCGCAGAGATCCAACGGTGGAGCTTGAAAGAGGCAGCTCGCCAGTCCGATCCCAGTTCCGTGTCATTAATGCTGCAGCAAACTAGCCAGGATATCGTACAGTCTTTGGGAAAAATCGGCCTGGTATGTGCCGGTGCCTGCTGGTGCGTGCTGGTGCGTGTTGGGGATCCAATGACGCCTGAAGCAAACCATACAGAAAGAATGATTGAGACAAGATATGATCAACGCCGATCTGCATGAGGCCGTGCAGCTGCTGGTTGCTGCTCGGAGTGTGTGCACACGATAAGAATAGCTGACCTTTCTAAAGGACCTCAGCTTTATTAAACGTTTAGCCATCTATATACCCGTTGAGCTATGTGAATAGCCTTCAGTCTGTGAATAGCCTTCAGCCTTGTTCGGTCGCTTTTTCCAACTATCTTCTTACGACCAGATTGGAGAAGAGATTATGCCGTCGCCTTTCACACCTGAGCAGTGGGCCTATCTCGAAGCACACAAGAACGATACCAGAGTTCCCCAAATTCACTGGTGTTACAGCGTCCCTATTCCTGTTGCTATTATCAGCACTGGGTTGAGGCTTTGGGCAAAAAAGGCGGGGCGGAATGGCATCACTTTGGACGATTATCTAATTGTGTTCGCAACTGTATGCGGTTTTTTTTTTTTTTTTTTT
>KV744988.1:0-62189 GCA_001692735.1 Lepidopterella palustris CBS 459.81
AAACTAAGTTAAAAAGTAAAGAAAAAGGAAAAGAAAGAGGCAAATTATATAAGGTGGAAGTCTTACTATATAAGAAGGCGAGGATATTGTTTAAAATGCTATAATTAATACCTAGCTTAAGTAGAAGATTATATAATAAAAAGGCTTTAATAGTAAGTAACGGCGCTATTATTTATATAATAATATTAGATATAATACTTATATATATATAAAATATAAGAAGTTAATTATAAGCTAGAAATTATAATTCTTTATAGTGTCGGAGCTAGTAATTAAGATAATAGTTGGGTTTTCGCGATTTAATAGGCGGTTCGCTTAGGTAGGCGGTTCGCTTATAAAATACGTTATATTTTATATAACTTATAGTTAAGAAAAAAAACACTTATAAATTTAATTTAAATTAACTAAATTCTTTATATTAAAAAATTTTATAAAGTTAATTTATTTAAATAACTAACTTATTTATAAATATATTATAAAAATTTATAATATACTAATAAGGACTATATATATATTTCCTATATTAAACCTAAATACTATAATATTATATATTACTAACCCGCTTGTTGTAACCTCGACTATAAATTAGATGTATACACGGCTAATTTTAAAGGTCTAAACCAAGCGCAGTTCGGCGACCTTCCACCGATCCTTTACTGGGCAACAACAATAGCTCTTACGTGACCACAACCTTCCGGGGAATACCCAACTTTCCACTGTTAGCAGATGGACATCTATCAAGACGTAATTACCTCTTAACATCATATCCGGGCAAGACGGCCGACGGCTCCGATCGGCCGCGTTGGTCTGTCAGCACCACAACAGCTCCCCGCCACCATGGTAAAAGTTGTTGCCTGTGCTCCAACGCTTCGTCGATCCGTTGGGCAGGATAAGTAATAAATAGGTATTGGCTGGGACAATTGGTGGGTGAGGCGACCCCGTGCTCACGTTTGCTACCGTTTCACCTTCTCCATTGCCGTAGGATACTGCGTCCGCTTAGCAGTCGGGGATATCGGTGCCCCAACTCGGGGCTACAAGATTTATAGAAAAGCAATTGCTCTCAAGTTGGCTAATTTCCGGCGGAGAAGAGTCCTCCAGCCATTGAATTATGAAATAGTAGAAGGCCAAGCTGTGATCTCTGACCGCTCTGGTTCTCTACACATCCCATGATGTCCAACATGGCAAACCCGGCTACCCTCAGGCGTCTAAGCTCATTCTCGTCCCAGTTTGTCCGGAGGCCATCTGTCCACCATCCGCGGCCAAACTTTGCTGCAATTTCAAAACTTTATTCTACATCACCAGATGAAGTGTCAGCGCCACCTTTGACAGGACTGAAAGTCGTTGATTTGACACGAGTTCTTGCGGTAAAATATTTCCGTCCCTTCACCTAAAACGGCGTTAGTAATAAGCACTATCATAGGGTCCATTCTGCACCCAGATCCTAGCCGACTATGGTGCCGACGTTATAAAAGTTGAGCAGCCGAAGATTGGCGATGAATCACGGCACTGGAAAGGCAAAGCAGAAACAGGAAAGTGGAAGGCCGACGGTCCAATATCATATTATTTCACGGGCGTCAACCGGAATAAACGGTCCATTACCCTCGATTTGAAGAAACGAAAAGCCCTTGAGGTTCTGTTTGGACTTGTAAAAAACGCGGACGTTTTGTATGATGACCTTTCCAGCTTGGTTTCTTGGCTGATGATGACTCTTACAGCGTAGAGAATCTAATCCCTGGGAAAGCCGAAGAACTTGGCTTTGGCTACAAGGAGCTTTCCAAAATCAATCCAAAGCTTGTATATGCGTCGATTTCTGGTGCGTTTTCTGATGGTTTCTTTTAAGTTAGTCGGATGGCTCTTGGTGGATTCGCTCGCAATTTGCCGTTCACAACTTATTTCGTTCTCGTGCCTTTCTCACTAGAGTCGAAGAGCATATTCAAGTCTCTTTGGCTTTCAATGGCTCGCTTTCTTCGCCTCTTAACCTCCATTATGAAAGCCAACCATCCTGTTTCCCAGTTAAAGCCATTCAAACTACTCTCCGGCTCACATCTTTCCAGGCTATGGCCCCACTGGGCCCCATGCTAAACGCGCGGGCTACGATGCCATCGCCGCCGCAGAAGGCGGTCTCATGCACATCACCGGTTTTCCGGGTGCAAAACCCGTCCGACCGGGCGTCGGCATGGTTGACATGGCCACGGGGCTCTACATGCACGGTGCCATCCTCGCAGCGCTGCAATCCCGAGCCCAAACCGGCAGGGGCCAGCATATCACCGCATCACTTTTCGAGACCCAAATCTCTCTACTTATCAACATTGGAGTAAACTGGCTGAATTTGGGACTAGAGGGACAGAGGGTTGGCTCAGCGCATCCGAGCATATCACCCTACGACGTGTTTGAGGCGAAAGGTGGGCAGTGGTTTGCTGTGGGCGCGAATAACGAGCGGCAGTATAAGATCTTATGTGAGAGGTTGGGAAGGATGGATTTACTAGAGGACCCGCGCTTCAAGACCAACGCGATTCGAGTTGAAAACCGGAAGATCCTCGACGGTATCGTGAACGACATCATCAAGACCAAAACGGTGGACGAGTGGATGATAGCGCTTGAGGGATCGGGGTTGGCGCATGGGGCTGTGAATTCCATTGAGCGTGCATTTAATCATCCGCAGATTGAAGCGAGGGGGATGGTGGAGACTCTCCCAGTTAAGGAGGTAGAATCTGGGGAGATCAAGCATATCGGAATGCCTGTTAAGTTCAGTGAGACTAAGGGACAGATCAGGACGAGAGCCCCGTTGCTGGGGGAGCATACGGCGGAGGTGCTGAGGGAAATGGGGTATGAAGAGGGTGAGATTGAGATGATGAGAAAGGAAGAGGTCACATAGAGCAGCGTCGGCTCATTTCTTATTATAATTCAAAGTCATCAGTGAAACGTACTTGGTCTGACGAGCCGCCTCATTTGCCTTCTTCAAAGCGCGCAACCGCATTATTTGACATGGAAAGAAAATCTATCAAGTCAAAGCAGTCTTATGCGCGAGATTCCGAGAGATGAGGACTCTGGACCGGAACATGTCATTGCATGGTTGAAGAAAGCGGATATTTCGGAGTTGACAGAAATAGAACGAGTCACCTCCGGAATGTCTCATTGGAATAATAGAGGAAGACAGGTATTGCGGACGTTCCAAACTGGAATGAATTGGCTAGAGCATGTGGAGTGACTAAAACCCTAAACTTCAGGGCTTGCGTGCGCCCAGTGCTGAAGTGTTTTTCAAGGATGACACGCTACACGTACGCATCGCACGAGGGATGGGACTGTAACGCGGAGGGAGCTGTGTGCCGAAAGTGCCTTCGTTAAAGCTCTATGTATGGATACAAATGATGATGCAGCGAATTGGGGTCGTCGTCTAAAATTTGACCTGCGTTTGGCTGGCTTGGAATTGGTGTGGAAGCTGTCTGCGCACTCGGTCTGTGCTATTGAGCATTGCTTGAATGGAACTGGAGCTCAAATGACTGCTTCTGCGTGGCCATGGTGAGTAGGTAGTTTTCAGCAGCCTAGCGAAAATATGATGTCTTTTAAAGCTCATTTGCCTAGCGAATATCATCAAAATAACCACCCAAATATAAGCACACAACTCCCACCAGCTATATAACAACAACATGGTAAGGAACAAAACTTCCGACAACGAGGAATATGATTCCACAAACTATATATCCAGGCCAGCCAGCTGGTTTGAAGAAAAAAGCCCGCCCATAAACGAGTGATTCTAATTGGCTGAGTTCAGCCACAATTCTACGCGCGTTACTCTCGGTACAAGGGATATCAGGGAAAAAGATGACGATGAGCCGATTTCTAGAGGTCAGAAGCTACAAACTGTTAACAGGTCAGGCACGATGGGCCAAATTTTGGGTGTGAACTTCTCTGGAAAGATAAATGACGATGGGATGAAAATTTTCCGACCGAAGATTCGAGAGTAGTATTGAACAAAGTCTTGAGCATGTATAGGGTCGGTGTGAGAGCGAGGATTTTTTTTTTCATCTTCACTTAGTGCCAGACTTTTTGGGTTTGAGGGAGAAGGGGGATAGACCTTTGAACTCACTGGGCTTTAAGACTACTTGGTCCCTGTATAACTTGAAATTTTAGGGCAGATATTAAGAGACATCCCTTGTACGCGGTTCCCAAGTGACGGGCATGGTATATGCGATTTTACTTCTAGACGTTGGATTTTCTCTTATTAGATATTCAAGTTTGAGCGGGAGGTGTTCCTTTCGACGAGCTGGGTTCGGGCGTAGAGATATGGACAATAATGTGCTTATGCAAAATAGACTTGATACCTGCGTTCGAAGGCTCCTAGTAGTAAATCCCATGTATATTTCACTACCGTGATTCTGGAGGTGTATTTCTAGCTGTCCTCCTTCAGTGTACAATTTAGGAGTGGAATCTAGGTCACATGTTTTATATCATG
Organism: Lepidopterella palustris CBS 459.81; assembly: GCA_001692735.1. Taxonomy (NCBI): domain Eukaryota; kingdom Fungi; phylum Ascomycota; class Dothideomycetes; order Mytilinidiales; family Argynnaceae; genus Lepidopterella; species Lepidopterella palustris. The sequence continues at coordinate 4,454 of KV744988.1, forward strand.
GGTGAGACTTCGCGAAGGCTTTCCAGGACTTCGGGTACTTTTTGCGGCGAGCCTGGCTGGCACGTTGGGGATGTTGGAATTTCTATTTCAATTCAATTTTCATACCATATGCTAGGGTGAATTTTCAAGTAAAATTCCACCCACGCGAAATCTAGTATGCGGGATCAACGTGAGTAGTGGGATAGGCCTGCTTCGTGCGCTTTTTTGACGTTATAATATAGTGCTGCTTTGAATGTAGATGAAGTCTGGGGTTCCGTTGGGACTATGGCTATGAACCCTTGTACCTGGCCTGTCAGATTGGTGTTAAGAGAAAGACATTTATATACGTGGTGTGGTTCAGTGCTAAAAGGTTGCTGACTTCTGTGTTAGTCGCCGGCGTCCAGTTTCCGAGTATACGAAGTTGGGCTGATCGAGCTCAACATGAAAGATCAAATGTCTTCCACGGCTGTGTAAAGGGTGCACTGTTCGCAATGAATATACGCGAGAAATAACAGTATATGGGACCAACTCATGAACTTAGAACGGCAATTTTTGCCATAAAATTCTAATACTATTCCGCCTCAACTCCCCTCTCACTGAGCAGTGAAGCCACCATCTATAATCAAGCCGGAACCAACTACGAAACTGCTAGCTTCGCTGCTCAAGAAGGCAATAGCATCTCCAATTTCCGCTGCCATCGCAAGCCGCTGCAATGGCACCTTGCTCAGCTCTTTCGCCAAGATTTCATTCCCTGCGTCCAGAGCATCACTATTTGTTGACCCGATCAGCGGTGTGGCAACGTATCCCGGGCATATGGCATTGATACGGATGCCTTTACTTGCGTAGATAGAAGCGTCTGCTTTAGTCATTCCCATGACAGCATGCTTACTTGTGGCATACGCGGTTGCAGGAACAGTGGACGAGGGTGCAACAATGCCGTACATGGACGCCATGTTGACTATGGTACCACGATAGGCGCGTGGCGAGTCGGAAAGCTTTTCTTGTTTCAACATCTGTCGGATCTGGGCTCTCTGGCAAAGCCAGACGGCCTTTGTATTGACGGACAGGACACGCTCAAAATCCTCGAGGTCGGCATCTTCGGTGGTTACCATCTTGCCTCCAATGCCAGCATTATTTACAGCATAGTCGATACGGCCGAACTCCTTGGCTGTTTGTGCGATACTGTGGTCCACGGCAGACTCCGAGGTCACGTCCATCTCGATGGCCTTGATTTGGACATCAGGGTAGTCCTTTTTGAGTTGGCTGACTGTGTCGGTGAGGGGATTGCGGTCTATGAGGGCGAAGGAGCGGACGCCTTGTTTGGCGAAAGAATAGGCCGTGTATTTGCCAATTCCTGTGGTTTCGAGTCAATGAAAGTATACTGAAAGGCAACCTGGGGCCAATGGCTTGATGCTGAGCTGCTCTCGTCTCTACAGTTCACCGAGGGCTCGGGGCTTACCTGATCCAGCTCCGGTGATATACGCAATACCTTTCATAAGGAAGGACATCTTCGATTACAGATGGCAGAATGAGACCTCGAGGTGGATAGAGGAGTGGAAGGGGTTAGGAGAGGTGCAGTAACTCTCTCAAGAGAATCGCGGGGCAGGTCTCAAGGGGCATCTTATTAACAGGTCGAAAGATTGCCAAGGACGTGGACCAGTGGACATAAACATTGCGGATAGGGTCCTTCGACCGGCCCTAACTACCGTGTTAGTGCCGGCACCCGCGGACAACGTGTGCCTAGATCAGGAAAGCGGGTGAGCATGACAGTGAATTTTCTTCCATCAGCGGGAAAAGCAAGCGACGAGAAAGGTGGTGGGAAAGTCGACGTCTTTCGTGAATAAGGCCGGCGCGCGTCTGCAGGTTGGTGAACTTGAGGGGAAGCCCAGGACCTTGTAAGCGGGTCTGGACATCGGATGACTTTTCCCATGTCCGTTCCAAGCTTGCGCGTGTCAGGTTCCAAGCAAAGCGACAATGCACTGACTCGTGTATTCACCGCTCGTGCCGGGTACGGAGAAACAAAACCACTGAGCTCTTAAGCCTCGACCATAGCAGCGTGCATAGACGATCGTGTCGTGGGACGCCTCCAGCGCAGCGATGATGAGATTAAACATTTACTCCTTTGCTTCATTATTTATGGGGTATTCTCGATGAGGGGTTTTCCGCCAAACCCGCTGTCTTCTCTGTTCTAGGTAACTTTTTCTACAGATTGTGTCCTTTACATTATGTCCCATTGATAACCATGTGCCTCCATAGGCTATCGATGTTAAACACTTGTCACCTGCAAAATATCGGCAGAATCTTCTCACCAGGTACCTACAGGGCAGAAAAAAAATTCCTGTTGAACTGACCTTACTGAAGCCTCTTTTGCTGCCTACCTTGGTGTTGATAGGACATAGGCAACCTCACTGTTAACTGATGGAGACCGTGCTACTGCAGGCAGCACCATAGGCAGCGACGGGATCAGCAAGCAACTCTCGTGTATATAAGGCACCTGAATCTCTCAGATGGCAAGACAAGACAGTCAATTAGATCCTTACTTATAAAGAGTTCAACAAGATCACCATCCAATTTTACAACAGACAAGGTCTGGAATCTCTCGTTACCCTTTTGAAAAGCCCATGTCTTATCCGAAAGTCTCTATCCTATCCCAAAGATCTCCCCCCGAAACCCATATTCCATCCGATCTCACATTCCGTTCCTCAGTCTCCCCATCATTTTCCTCATTAACGATGACTCGATAACTGTCTGCCCACACCCTTTGACCATGCACCACCATATCCGATCAGAAGACCGCCTTCACGTCACAATCCTCGTCGATTCCGGCATACACACTCGTACAGTCGCCATCAAAAATAGTTTCCCCTCTTTCTTCTCCCCGTCCGCACTCCTTGTCGCTGAAATGCAGCAGTATTTCTCATAACTTCTTCACCTCCTCCCAATTTACGTGGCTATTCTCGGCTTTAGCAGTGTTGTGGTTGGAGTGAGTAGGGAGTGGGGCTCGATACGTCCGTCTGGTAAAGGAGTAATACAAGACTGGAAATACCGATTTTAAGAGCATGCAATTCAGGTTTCGGGTGCCGTTGTCCTCGTGCTATGTCAAATCCTGGTAGGCGATTTCGAGACGCCAAGTATTGACAATTCTCGGTGCGTAGGAGGCGAAGAGGGCTGACAGGATAAGAGGCCTCATTTTACTTTCGGGACTGAGTCCCGTAGAAGTAGGTGTTTGGCCGGATTCCAACGTCGTTTAATGCGATAGAACTCAGAGAATAAGAACCGACCAGGCGCAGGACCTAAGACGGATTAGATGGATGTGATTCCCACGAGAATGTTGTGATAAGCATCTCCGAAGGCTTTATGAGAACAGAAAGTGGTGTTTGCAGTTGCCATTGCCATTTTGTAGCTCGGTAGGTAATAGCAGTTGCTGTAGAGGTCACCACTTTCTATGTCATGTCGCTCGAAAAATTGAAGTATTTTTTCTTGCAGGAAATTCCAATGTGGTCTCTGTAGTAAAACAAATTGTTTTTGTAACACGTCGCCGTTTTAGTGAATTTGACTCCCACCCAGACGGCTTAATCCATTATGCTTTTCGCCAAAATAGCTTCCCTGTGACTTATGAAGGAGTATAGACTGATAACCGTCATGGCTCCTCTACGGCCGCTAAGCCATTGTTTGAATAGGATCTGCGGGAGTACAGAGGGTATGCAGAGAAATGGTTCCGTATATACGCATGCATGGTCTGAATTCGCTCTGTATCCATATTAACTCACCATGAAGAATAGGGAAGAATAGGAGAGTGGAAGAAGACAGACTTGAGATATAGAGAGCCTTGTGGTGAGATCGATATCGCCACCAAAAGCTATATATATTCGCTGGGGTAAAGTACTGCCCCTTACAAGAAAGGCCTACCGGCGCTACTGGTATGCCGAAAAACAATAAGTGTCTTTGAAAGAGAGAAGTCAAAAGCTAAAAGCCTGTTGCTCAAAGATATTGTTTCTAACGATGCGTATTTCTAGGAGCACTATATATGGAGGCGTGTTGTAGGCTCTGCCGAGTGCGAAGGATGAGAATTGCTTGCAACTGGAAAGGAATTAAATGGGTGCGCACGAGCCGCGCTGCCCGAACAGCCACAATCTGAGAGAGGATCTGATTTATGGGATAATTAACCAGCGGCGAAGCAACATAACTATGGAGCACGTGATATGTCAAGAAGATTAAAAAAGAGGAATCAACCAATCAGCTCGGTTCATCGTTAATCGTGTCTTCATACGTAATTTCAGGAGCAAATCTCTCCATTCAAACCCCCCACGAAAAGACTGGTCGTAGTCTTGCCCCACGGAGTTAATCATTTCTCGAAGTCTCTCGCCTGAGTTTTTCTTGGGGGCTCCTGTACGGTTTCGTAGCCAGACCTCCTAATAGTTGCCCCTGACTGGGAGTCTTGCCTCAGCCTTGCACTCTAAGCACGCAGAGGGACTCCAGTCTTTCGATACAACTTTTTTGCTGAAACCTTCCTTCATCCCTCCATTGACAGCAACCCTCCTTTTCTTGGGGGTATCCCATTCAATGCGTTTCTGGCGTTTGTTGTCTTTTTTGGTGACGCTTAGATCTCCCTGTTCTGTCGTTCTGCCTGCGCAGGCGCGCTTGAGGCGGTGGGTCACTTTTAAATCAAATTCGAATTGTTTATGCATTTGGTATATTAAAAGAGGGCTGCTTTGACTTCGATTTAATGCTGGAATACGATATACTTGACGTGGCGGTTGATCTGTCGTTGAATTCTAAAGTTGGGCGGGGTGCGCGTGCTGCGAACTGCTCAGACTCCGACTCTGACCTCATCTCTACCCCTGAATCGTTGAAAACCTTTCTGCTAGGCATTCTCGGATGACGTTACTAAAGTTTTGCGACTGAACTCTAAACATAATAATCTGCCAGAGAAAAGTAGGAGGTGTCACTCCGAACGCTCGTTGGTTGAATATCTGCAATATTGTGGCACAGCAACTCCTGGCCAATATGTCGTTCCCGCTTTTGGTGAGTGCTTACACCGTGCCCCGTGTACTTTGCATTCACCTCGCCTCAAGATTCGCATCAGGTATAGGGGCTAGACTCTATTGTCGTAGACTTTCGAAAGCCTTGCCTCAGGTTCTGGTACTCGTTCTATATCAGCTCCGTGCTATGTAGAATCCTTGCAGACGTAACTTACCTATGCCAACCGATACGAATTGCGAACAATAAGTGCTCTGCATTTCCAATATTCCGACAAGAGTACAGGATGATTTAGTACCTTACCACGGTAGGCGCAACAACATGCTTAGTTATTCCCTCAAAACATGAAGGGTCGGCTTGGCCTCTTCGTAGACGTACAATTGCATTCAGCCAGCAAAGTAACAGGTCCACTATCGGGGGCGGCCCTCTTTTGGCTAGCTCCGACCCGCCATTGTGTTCGTTCGTAACATCCTAGCAGCAAGCAGACGGTGCTGAGACAGAACATATGACTTGCGTGGAGGATATAACATGTCTGGGCAGCGTCTCCTGCGCAGCAAGCAGACGAGGCTGAGACAGAACATATGACATGCGTGGGGGATGTTAAATGTCTGGGCAGCGTCCCCTGCGCAGCACTTAACTTTTAAGCACCGAACTCCACGGCCTCGAACTGAGTGCTTTCTTTCTGTACTAATACTGAACTCTACCTCCAAATTTCGGCCTTGTTTAAACTCTTTTCATCAAGCAACTCTCACCTTCTGAAGCTTCCACATCACGCAAGAAAGGGAACTCCGTCGATATGGCTGCTACCGCAGATGCTTTAAGAGGGACCGCCCTCGACCAACTACAGTCGGAGGACCAGGCGCGCTTGTTTGACGTCATCGATCAGCTTAGATCTCAAGGCGTTGGTAGGCTTCTAGGTGAAGAAGGCCTTCCACAGCTCATAGTTTGTGGCGATCAATCTTCTGGGAAAAGCTCGGTCCTAGAAGGTCTGACAAAAGTTCGATTTCCTACCAAAAGCAAGCTTTGCACCACTTTTGCGACTGAGGTGAAGCTTCGACGAGGTTTTAAAACAGAGATGAGAGCTCGGATTAAAGCTGGCTTCTCTCGGAAAGAAGATGACAAGAAACGCCTGGACAAATTCGACGAATCCTTCTCCTCCCTAGACGAACTTCCCGCCCTGATCGATTCCGCAAGAGAATGTATGAGGGAAACAACTGGTGCCAGTGCAAATGCCTACTTCGAAGACGTCCTCCAGGTCCGAATTTCCGGTCCATCCTTAACTCCTTTGACGATCGTTGACCTGCCTGGTTTAATTCACTTTCCCAATGAGGACCAATCCGACAAAGATGTTGACTTTGTCTCAAATCTTGTTCAAAGCTACATGAAGCAGCAAAATAGCATTATCTTGGCAGTTATCTCTGCGCACAACGACCGATCAAATCAAATTGTTCTAAAACATGCCCAAAAAATCGTCCCTGACGGCAACCGGACCTTGGGTATTATTACCAAGCCAGATACATTACCTCCCGAATCAGAGAAAGAACAGGAATATTTGGACCTTGCTCAAAACCGCAAAATTGAATTCGAGTATGGCTGGCACGTCGTCAGAAATCGGAACTATGAGACAAGGGATAGCACGAATGAGGAGCGCGACAGGGTGGAAATTGAGTTTTTTGAAACGAGTGCTTGGGCGGACCTACCCCCCAGCGAAGTCGGACTCGGGATCGACACTCTACGACAAAAACTCAACAAAATGCTCTTAAATCACATACGTTTGAGCTTGCCATCCATCGAAGAAAAGCTACACTCCCAAATCAAAGAAAGCGAAGTACAACAACAGAAGCTTGGAAAATCCCGGGAGACGGTAGAAGACCAAAAAAAATACCTTGACGCCATCTGCGACAGATTCCGCGATCTTACCGCAGATGCCCTGGGCGGAATTTATAGTCGTAATACCTTTTTCAATGACGTTACCGCAGATGCCCTGGGCGGAATTGATAGTCATAATACCTTTTTCGAGGACGAACCATATATAGATGGGTACGAGAAAAGACTGCGAGCAGTGGTTCGGAACCGCAACGACAAATTCGCCAAGAAAATGCATAAAAAGGGACATAAATGGGAAATCACAGATGACAACGAAAGAGAATCAGGCAGTGAAAACCACCAAAGAGAATCAGCCAGTAAAAACCTCCAAAGTTCTACTGCAGACCGCTCAAGTTTACTTCCAAACCCTGAACTCATCTCCAGAACAAAATTCCTTGAAAAGGTTGTCAGCCGCTTAGCCTACATCAATAGAGGTTGTGAACTCAGTGGAACTCCGAATGTACAGTTGATTACTTCCCTATTCCATGAACAATCAATGCCTTGGGAAGAAATTGCAACTCTCCATCTAGAGAGCGTTTGGGAAGCCGTAGAGACATTTCTGGAGACTGTTCTTAACCATTTGACTGACGAGAGGACCTACAACGGATTGATATACTACGTTGTTGATCCGATCATGGAGTCCCGACGAAAAGAAGTTAAGAATAAACTTCAGGAATTGCTCACTCCTTATAAGCATTACGAACCAATCAACATCGACCCGCAGTTTTCGTGCATTATAAGTGCTTTACAACAAAACAAAGGGACCGAAGGAACTACCGAAGCATCAAAAAACCAATGCAGCGCGAAAAAGAACGAAAATCCGCTCTTTTCCGTACCTGGGTCTGATTCCAACGATAAACACGCATATTCATATGCAGTTGATGTTATGGAGGCTTACTACAAGGTATCGCCGTCTTTTAATATTTAAATGCGTTCTGGTTTTCTCACTTTGGCGATAACCAAGCTGTAACCCTTCTGCTTGCAACTGTCACTACCTGCGATAGCTCCATCAAATTCGTAAAACCAGCTAACTTTTTTATTGTACCAGGCCGCAATAACCATCTTTATCAACAACGTCGCGATACTTGCCATTGAGCAATGTCTACTCAGGGGCCTTCCCGGCATCCTCTCTACTACTATTAGTGATATGGATGCTGAAACCTTAAAGGTAATCGCCTCAGAATCTGAGGTTGTTAAGTCTAAAAGAATCCAATTGGAAAAAAAGTTGGAAATTTTGCGGGGAGGTCTCGATACTATCAGAAAAATAAACCCTCGTGGTAAGTCGGTTATCAGCCTCTCCTTTACCGGGTCCTCCTTCTGTCCCACTCTCTATTTTCCAAAAGCTGGTGTTGGTCTTATCATAGTATCCGGGATTAACTCTATTATGATACTGGCCCTAACATCTTCCAGAAACCCGAAAATATCGTGCCTCTACTTCAAGACCCTTATCCACTAGAGTGAATACCAAAGCCTCTAGCTCTAGCAAGACGGCCACTACACCAGACATTGATCCACATCTGGCCAGTCCGGCTAATACTCTCACAACATCGGGGAACAATTTGTTAAATGGAGAGCTCACGAAAAATACAAGTCCGACACCAGACGGATCCACAAGTGTTCTGTCGTCACGGGAGAGTACCCCAAACCGTAGCAATATTGCCACGACGAAAGAAGAAATCGTAGCTACACCGTCACATGGAGTTTCTCGGCCCTCCACGCCATCAAAAAATGGAGCAACGCCGAAATCTGAACCTCCAAAGCCCACGGAACCCCCTAAAACGCCTAAAACGGTTACTGGATCGTCCGTATTGGCTTCTGCAGCAGCCCAAGCAAATATAAGAAGCTCAAGCCCTTCAAAATTTAATGGCCTGTCTGGGACCTCGAATCCTTCGCCAGGACAGTCGGCTACTGCCTTACCAACGACTCATTTTGGCGGTACCGAAGCCAAAACTCCCAATGCCAATATATTTGGATCATCAAACTCCACGTCTGGGGCACCCATGGCTGTTCAATCTAGTGCCTCCCCTTCGCCATCTGGAAAACCGAGTGGCGGTCTATTTAGCGGCCAGTCGGTAACACAATCAAGCCATGTTCCAGGGACGAGGTTCAGCCTTCCAACCCCAGGTGGCGGTAGTCAATTTGAATTACCAATCTTCGCACCTGGACAGTTGGCTGGTGTTCCAACTACTAAGCCTTTGATTGGAACACAAGCGCCCTCATCCGGAGGGTTCGGGGCCGTTTCATTTAAACCTTCCTCAACTGGATTTGGGGGGTCAGCAATTGGCGCTTCGGGTGGAGGTAGTAAATCTGGGTCGTCAGTCAACCCACCGGGAACGTATAACCTAGGTAAATCACCACCGTTTCATTCCGAAAAGAATAGCAAGCATTCCGAAAAGAATAGCAAGTATTCCGAAGAACACTACCAATCTATCACCTTTATGCAACAGTTCTCCAAATTTTCCTTGGAGGTTAGATGTTTGACGTAACACTGTCTTCGGTCGTTTTTAACTGACCAAACTACAGGAACTTAGGCTAGCTGATTACAAGAATGGCCGTCGGTACGGACGAACTCAATTTTCGTAGGGTTCAGTTCAAAACGCCTTGATTGTGTCGAACTGGGCTGATAGGTGGACTTCTTCCTTCAGTATCAATGTTATATCACTTGCTCCCAAGTATATAGATATCGTCGCTGGTCGACTACCTAGATATCAAGACATCTTCATTCTTTTCTAGAGTTCGACACATTGTAAATCTTATATCTAATTGATCTAGAAAGGTTTCGGCCGTAATTATCCTGTGCGGGGAGTAATTCGGTAGACATCTATAACCCTAGTAAAAATATACCGACTTAGTTTATCTTACAAGTATAATTAAAAGTAAGTATATAGGAGTAATTTTATAGCTCGATTTTTTAGCAAATACATTAATATCAGCTATTAAGTTAGTAAAGCTATTGTAAAGAAATACAGTTCGTTATACAGTATAAGGCTGATATCTAGCACCAGCTTGAACTCGTCAACGCTCAAAAGGATGCTCATTTATTACTTCACCTTTATTGAACCTTCGGTGCAAAAAATTCCTTCTCTTTCGATAGAAGCCCTCAAGGTAGTTCTTCCGCTCCTCCTGCGTCATTAATTCCACGACGAGCGCAAATTCTGTCGGATCATCGTAGCCTTCCATCTTCGCCATTGTACAGAATTGCCGCATTCTGACATCCTCTGGGGGTCGATACTTATATCCAATTTGAGCTTCATACTCCTTACTTTCATTTTCACTACTCTCAATATCATACTCTCCCATGTCCATCATCTGGCTCTGAGAAGCCTCGAAGACCTTTTTCGATCCAAGTTCCAGGTCATTCTGGAGCTCCATGGCCTTTCGGCTTAGTTTCGCCTCGATCTTGCTTTTGCCAATGACTTCTGAGTTCTCGTGGGAATACTGGACGCCAGCACCGGAAAGAATTGCTGAAATTGGATCCGATTTGTTAGGTTCTCCCCACTTGTTTTTCTTTTTGCCCTTGACGTCAATGTCACCAAGTTCCTCGAGAAGTTGACTCATCGCAGCTTCTTCGCTTTCGATGCTGTCAGCGCTTGCTTCGTCGACTTCGATGTCTACGACCTTCACACCGGCCTTGACTTCCGCCACGTTAGTTTTGTTGACAATGTCGCGCAGGACATAGCCTCCAGCTTGGAAGTTAAAAAGATTCGTGAGGCCAAAGATTTCTCCTTTCTTGCTAGTTCCATCTACGCCGCGGAAGTACCTTCTTTCCAAGCTAGCGTTATAGCCGATGTTCGCTTGCTGCTGCTTGTATATTTGCCTAGCGTATACTATTTCCTCAATGGTCCCAGCAGAGACAAGGCGGAAAACCTCGACATCTCGAGTTTGCCCTATACGATAAGCCCGGTCCTGAGCCTGTAAGTCATAGGCTGGGTTCCAATGCGGATCAACCACAACGACCTTGTTGGCAGACGTGATATTGAGACCGACTCCACCTGCTTTGGTGCTGATAAGGAAAACAAATTGGTTTGGATCTGCGTTGAAATCCGCTACCGTCTTGGCACGATCATCGTACGACATGCTACCATCAAGATACGAGAAATTGTAGGTGGTGCCGTCTACGTCGAATAGAGTTTTAAGCATTTTCAGTAATCGGACAGAATGAGAGAACACGAGAACTTTGTCTCCCTCCTGATGCCAGAAATCCAAAAGTCGACGGAGGACTTTCCACTTGCCGCAGAAGCGTCTGTTTGAATGATTCAGGATACTTCCTTTATTACGGCACAGATCTTTCCACTGGTCTGGCAGGGCCGCTTTAAGGGCCTCGAGATCCTTTTCTTGCTTCACCGGAGCATCGCAACTTGTTGGTAAGAGCAGTGCAAGATGGTTGGCAATTTTTTGGAGTATGAGCATGCAGGGAAAGACATGATTCTGCCATTTGTCGTGGCCAGGAATCTCTTTAAAGCAGCAATAGCCGCGCTTCTTGCCTGAATTACATTCGCATGGATCCGAAGAGCGTCGAATATATTCCACTATTGCGCCATCGACGAAGTTTTGGTAAGCTTCGGCTTGAGCGTCAGTTGGTGGACAGAAAACAACTCGGTCGCTTTTCTTCGGCAATTGGTCTGCAATTAGTGACTTCACGCGACGGAGAAAGAACTTTGGGAGGACTTCTTTGACGAGCATCTCTGCTATATTCCGTGCTTTGGCAAGTTGTTCATTTGTGGCATCATGAGCTTGTCCAATCTTGAGATGGTTACTGAATTCACTCTTCCACTTTGACAAAGAGCCGACTTGGCCAGGATTCGACCAGTTCAGCAGTGTCCAGAGCTCCTCATAGTTGTTTTGTATGGCAGTTCCAGTTAGGCCGATTCGGCAGAGTGCGTTGATTTCGTTCATGGCTTGGGTAATGCTTGACTTTCTGCTCTTTATCATATGACATTCGTCTGCAATGACGCAGTCCCAATCAATCGTGTTGATTGCGCTATTGTTGATTCGATATGTCGAGTATGTAGTAATCATGATCTCAAGTCGACCGCTCTCAGCAGCTTTCAAAGCCGCCTCTCTGTCGCTTGGTGGTCCGTGGTAGACGTAGACCTGCCACCAACCCCATTTCTCTAATTCGTCTTGCCAATTTTGCATGAGGGATCCAGGGCAAATGATGAGGACCTTTGGATACCACCGATCATCGTGCATTCTTCTTATTTTTCGCATTCGTTTTTTATCACGCTCATCCCCAGTCTTTCCAAAGGCCACGGTGAGAAAAGCAATAACCTGGATTGTCTTACCCAAGCCCATATCATCACCGAGGATGCCTCCTGTTTGATAAAAAAACTTTCCATGGAGGAATTCCACACCTTGGACTTGGTAGTCTCGTAACCACTGGGCAATCGGAGCCGGTATGAGTCCTTTTGAACGAGACATACGAATGCCTCTGTACGGTTTCTGTGGAGTAATGTGCTTCATGTTAGGCTTCTCAAGCGGCACATGCTCCGGACTGTCGTCTTCTGAGAAATGCACGTCTTCATAGCTAGGAGGTATCCTGAATCCCGCAGCACCAAATTTTTCCTGTTCCCGCTTGAACTCCATCTGTCGATTCTTGATGTAATCTGGTATGCTTTCGTCAACCGGCTTCTCCTCAACCTCATCGGAAAGGTCTTCCCTGGTGGCAGATCCGTCCTCACTGGAGAATTGGTCCCCGAAAACATTGCTTTCCTTCCGTCGACGTTCCTCATGGGTTCCCGGGTCGAGCTTTCGTCGCTTGGCCTTCCGCCCAACTATGCTTGACCGAGCGGCCGCACGGATAGATGCTTCAATTTTGGTCTTTCTAATTTCAGCAGCAGCCAATTTCCTCTGAATGGATCTTCGATTCTTAAATTTGTTGTAGACGGCCTCACGATCTTCATCTTCAGACCAATACACCTCTTGGGTATTTTCATTCGCGTTGCGCGGATCCGGATGGCTTCGTGAGGTATCATCTTCTTCCCTCTCTTCATCCTCAGACCAGATCACTCTCTTCTCCTTGTGACGAACGTTTCCAGTTTGTGGCCGACTGAGAGGTGATCTTGCCGTAAAATCGTTATCTACTTCCTGGTCTACCGTATCAGATTCATAGTTTAGGATTTCAGATTGTTTCCGAGTAATTTCTGTATATATACTATCGCATGAGCGCTTGTAAATGGGGTCGAGGAGTCAGGGTTGAGAAGTCTGATGCACTTACCATTGACGTAATTTGAAAGATCGGGCTCTTTCCTAGCCACCTTTGTGACCTCCAAATCACTACTATCACCATCCTCACCCTCCATCTTGTTGATTATTTCCTCCATCAATGGGCGATGTGTCTTCGGCTTCGCCTTCTCGGTCCTTGTCCTCGAGGTTCGTACAATGAGGGTAGGCATGGGTCCAAACGGCGTGTCGGGAAGAGGACGATCGACTTGTGGTTGTTTTATCGGAATGAGAAAGTGCTCCATTATAGGTGTTTATGTGCGTCATGACTTTCACTTGTGTTGCGTAAATATACGTGAGACACGTTTTCGCCTTGTGTCGCGTTGTAGTGTGTGGAAGGAAAAACGCGAAGTCACACATCGTCTGAAGTGGGGGAGCGCCAAGCCACCAAACGCCGATCTCCCGTCAACAAACATTTTTCAATGCAGCCTTACCAGAACACGCCCGTTCACTCATTCATTGAATTGATGGCCAGTTTCCCCTAAAACCCTTCCATTCCTTCAATCAATTCTCCATCCCCTGAAACCTCTGGCCGAAATGCCCCTCGACACCTCAACCTACTCCCTAGCTCTCCTCCGTCTCGATGGTCGCCGATGGAACGAGCTGCGTCGCATCCACGCGCAGATATCAACCCAGGCTGCTGCCGACGGCTCCAGCTATCTAGAAATGGGCAATACGAAAGTAATCTGCACAGTAGCTGGCCCTGCTGAAGGACGAACTGGAGGAGCTGCTCGTGGCGGCGCAGGCAGCGAGGCGAAGATAGAAGTTGAGATCGGGTTTGCAGGATTCAGTGGCGTGGATCGGAAGAGGAGGGGGAGGGGTGATAAGTACGTCTTACCCTGGACAGGGCAATCGGGCTTCTTTTGATAATAAATAACCATTGCCCTATCAGACGCACTGCGGAAATGTGCCACACCCTCCAAACGGCCTTCTCCTCACTCCTCCTCACCCACTTGTACCCTCACTCCACCATCTCTATTTCTATCCACATCCTCTCCCAAGATGGCTCTGTTCTCGCTGCCTCCATTAACGCTGCAACTATCGCCCTCATCGATGCCGGCATCCCAATGTCAGACTACCTTGTCGCTTGCACCGCCGCATCCTCTCCCACCACAGCCGACGACGAAGTCTCGGACCCACTACTCGATCTGAACGGCCTGGAGGAGCAGGAACTGCCCTTTTTGACCGTGGGGACAGTGGGGGGAAGCGAGAGAGTTAGTGTATTGGTCATGGAAACGAGGGTGAGGATGGAGAGGGTGGAAGGAATGTTGGCGGTAGGAGTTCAGGGGTGCAAGCGGGTGAAGGAGATCTTGGATGGAGTGGTGAGGGAGTATGGGAAGAGGGCTGTGAGATGATTGGAAGCCGGATTTCACTTTGCACCACACCACGGCGTCGGAGCAGAATAAGATATGAATCGTGTGCGAAGTACGGGTGAGAGCCTTGCAGCATTGGGTACCGCCGGATGATCTTGTTGCTATAAAAGTCAAACGGGAGCGTCTGCTTCGCCAGTCGTCCGCCGTAGGATCAGCCCAAATGCAGTTGCAGAACGTTGTCTCACCCAGCACTTCGAGTAAAGCCGTCGGCTTACTGAGATCAATTTGTGTTGATAAGGATGAGAAGAGTCACGAGTCTCTGGAGTGGATTCTAACACGGCTTTCAACGAGTTTATCGAATTCAGCAATCCAATCAAGAGCGATAGGGGAGAAGAACAAATAATTTCCAGGTGCTCTAGCTATCGTGTCATAAATTCCATCATAGTGTAGATGCCGAAACCCCAAAAAATGGTATCATCAGTCACGTACATCAAATCCAGCATCCATCATCGCTTTCATCCCCAAAAGAAAAGCCTAAAACGTAGAACCCTCATTCCAAAGTCAACCGTTCTGAAAACTCCAATCCCAATGCAGCCCCTAGTCTCAAAAATCACCAAGAACGCCCAGCCCCGTCCTTCGACGCTCGCATGCAGGACTCACTAGTTTACGTCCCTGTCCTCCACCGCCCATCGGCCACAACCTCAAACCTGACTCTCCTTCCCCTACTTTTCACGCCCTCGACCCCTCCACTATCCAGCCACTGTCCTAAATTCTTACACTGACTGACATCGAAAACCTCCAACTCTCTGCATCCCTCAACCACAGCCTCGACACCAGTCCTGGTAACCCGGACGCAGCCACGCACAGACAGCTGGCGTAGTTCAAGGAGGTGGAGCGAGATACAGCGGAGCGAGGCATCTGAGACGGCAGAACCACAGAAGGCGAGGTTTAAGTGGATGAGGGAGGGAAGGCCGAGAGCGAGCACTTCGGTTGCGGTGTCGGAAAGGGCGCAGCAAAAGGACTGGAAGAGAGATACTGTTAGTGCAAGCTTCCTTTTCAACTTAAAATCTTGGACAAAGATGTTGGAAAGAGGAGAGAAAAGGAGGGCTCACCAAATCCAACTCTCTTAGCCCCTTGGCCGCGTTGGTAAGATAAACAATTGCATTATCAGTCAAATATGTGCAATCTGCCAAACACAGCTTGCTCAACCTCGGAAACGCATAGACGCTCCAATGCTGAAATCCCACATCCGTAATCGACGTACACCTTGTGAGATCAATCTGCTCGAGACGGCTAGCAGCATGAACGGCAATATGCGCCATCGACCTATCAGTGATATGTTTGCAGTACGATAGTGTGAGTCTTTTCAGTTTGGGACATCCCACTACTGTGCCTGGTGGAATATGTGGAGGTGGATTTTGCTGCGCGCCACCTTTCTGTCCGAAGCGATGCCGGCCGTTCATCTGCTGTTGGCTGGCCGCTACATTGGGTGGTGTTTCCGGCACCACCCATCCAACTACACGCGCAAGCAGGTTATCACCAACTTTGCGGCAGTTACTTAGGTCTACTTCTTCGAGATCTTTGGCTCTATTGACCATTTCGAGGACTGCTTGGCCTGTGATATCCCACACACTCTTCATGCGCCAAACCTTGACGTTTGCACCACAGATGGAGGCTAGCGCGATAAAGCCTTCGTCTGTGACGTGGAAGCAGTTGCTAATATCAACGAAGCGAGGACGGCTACCAACGAAGGGACAGATGATTTCAGTGAGAGTGCTATCGGTTACTTTGCGGTTGTATTTGGTGAGGTCGAGTGTATGCAGAACATCGGCGGAAGTGGTAATAATTTTCAACCAATGCATGGATACGAGACGGGTTTTCATCAATTCATGTATATCAAGATGCTGGAAGATAGAAATCAGTATCGTGTCGGGCAAGAGGCCCTTGCCGAACCGACTTGGTCTTCGTACTATTCTAGGCCGTTTGTAGGAGACTTGGGATTCTGGTGGTGTAGATGAATGCTTAGGTTGTAAGGGAGATGGCGATATAGATTGCCCATTTGCAGATTGTGGTTTCTGTTGAGAGTCGTTCGCATTATTCTGAGAACCATCTGGCGGAGGAGGTGCAAGTGATCCTCTGCGGGATCTAGATCTCATATTGTCTAGATCGACATTAAGAAAGGGGTCCGGGTCGTAAGGCTCAATCACCGACTTTTCATCTCTCCGACTTGGAGTGAGCGGGTTTTCCATTGTGGTCTCGGTAAAAGTGACTGTGGGCACACTCTTCTTCCGCGGTGTGCGTGGTCCGATTGCAAGTTCGTCAATGGCTGGAGTATTGTCTCCTGCCTCGGACATTGAAACGTCGTTGTCCCTCGCGGCTTCCAGTCTCTGTTTGGCTACAGCTTCGACCTGTCTTCGAAGATCCGGAGAACACCTCTGCCACAGCTCATTGAGGACGTCCCCACTTATCATCAAACACTCGACTGAGGAGACTGAACGAACGGTGGCTGTTCGTCGCGGAGCTAACGATAAGCTCGTCACTTCACCAAAATACTGACCAGACCTTAATCTAGCCCTAACTTGATGAAAGCTACTCTCTGAATAGCGGGAAGGCTCTCCGCCCGCAATTGACTTTCTTCGACCATTATGCGTGGCCACATGGCCATTCTCCTCTGGTTGGCGTTGGTTGACGACCTCGACCTCTCCTCGTACGATGAAGAAAACATCTCGGCCCTGTGAACCTTGCTGAATAATGTCGGTGAAAGGAGGGAATGTTCGGGGTTGGGCATTCAATCCGATAAAGTGAAGGATATCAGGTGGTAAGCTAGAAAATAGTGGCAGCTCCTTCAACAAAAGCCTCACGTTCAAACTTCCACTGCCAAGCGCACTTAGTGCTGCTGCCTCTGCTAGACCCGGACTGGGGGACTTCCGTTTCTTGTTTGCGCTGATGACTTCTCCGTCTCTTAACACGCCAGAATCGATCATCTCCACATCATTATCCATCCCATCGCGAGGGCGTTTGCCGTTGCGATAATAGGACTTGGTCAAATCTTTTGATGCAGCGCTTCCAATCTCCTTCTTCTTCCGTTCCAGTATGGAAAGCCTCTCCTTCGCTTCTTCCATTATTGCCCGCTCGACGGCGGGAAAATTCGGCAGCTCTTTCTTCAAATCCTCTTTGTTCAATCGCACAACCAAAGACCTCATGTTGGCGATGATTGTAGCTGTCCGAGGTATATCCATCAGTATGCCAATCTCCCCAAAGAATGCGCCGGGCTTCAGCTCAGCATATGTACTCTCTCCGTCTCTTGATGTGACCCGCACAGCTCCTCGAACCAGCCAGTACATTGCCTTCGCATCGTCGCCCTCGGTTAGAATGTAGTCGTGGGGTTGATAGAGCTGTGGCCGCAGATGCGCGCCTATCGCGGCGAGAAAGGAGTCTGGAGCAGATAGGAAGAGCGGAAATGAGCGTAATCGGTCGAGCAAGTCCAACGGCAGCCCTTGGATGGTAGAGGCTGTCAATGGAGACGGACGTATTGGCCGTGTGGGATTCGTTTCGGAATCGTATGCTCGGATTAGCGACATTGGATCTGGTACAGGCCCGCCGTTAATCTTGCTGGCATGGGTGGTGGGACTGCCACCGGCCCTGTTGTAGCGGCGCATCTTCAGCAGCACTTTCAAAGAAAGTTTAAGCTGCAGAGCTGACTGAGCGAGGACCAAGATGGATCGGAACGGAGTTCTATTCAGATGCGTGGAAGATCGGGTGGCGATGTAGAAAGAAAGCTTGGTGATCCTCCACTAAAAATACAGTAATCCGAAGAGTTCCTTCAGCGAGATAACATGGTGTCGTCGCGTACGAATGCAGAAGAGTGTGAGTGTCAAACCAGAGACAACGCGCTATATTTCCGGGGCAGGCTACAAGCCTCAGCGATCATTGCCAGAAGCGATGATGGGTGCTGGAGTTGATCGGATTATTGGAAGGGTGATGGTAGCGGCGTGCAATGCGGTGACAGGAATGGAGGAGTGGTGATGGTGGAGGAGAGGAGCTGTGAGAGGAATAATTGCAGACGGAAAGTCGGAGCGGTGACGATGTTTAGATAGAGAAGAGCTCGGTGGTTAGGTAGTGTGTGGCTAGCTTTGGCAAACAGCAGTTGTCCTTCCGGCTCATCTCTGTGCTGGTGTGGGCGCTCCCGAGCGGCTTCTGCCCTCTCACACGGCGAGGCGGGGCTTCAAACGTCCACCAAGGCACAAAGGCTCGGCTAAAGCTTCGAGAAGGGCGCTTTAGCTTGTGGAAGGACCTCCTTTCTTTCTAAACCTCAGCCCTGCAAGCCTGCAATCTATTCACCTCCGTATTCATCTCACCTTCCTAAACCTCGACGCTAGTTTTCTCCCTTTCCATCTGATATTAAGATCCAATCTGTTCACTCACTCCAATCACCCACCATCGAGTCCTTCACTGATGAGTCAATACCGTTATGCCCTTCATTCCATCTCATTACCCTGTGTGACTCAGCCACAGTTTCACCCCAGGGCCGCATCCCCCACGTCCCTAAATTAGCATGGACAGCCTACTCCAAGTCAGGCCAACATCGGTTTTTGCACCGAATCAATTCTTTACAATTCTTTCTATTGCGATTCTGTACATCGCAACCCTGTCCATTATTCCTAGCCTTAACTGAGCACCTGAAATAGCCTACCTAGATATCGCTCATCATTCCAAGCAATAGAATCCAGCGGCGTAATACAGACAGTGGCTTTAACTCTTCAGTCAGTGAAGGGAGTCACCACCAGACGACTCATTAATACAGACAGCCACCTCTTTGTGGCTTGGTAGACAAACATTGAGTCAGAGCCATTCATTACGCAAAAACGATCACGTTAGCTGTTTACACGCTAGCTGTTTATACGTTGGTTGTTTATACGTTGGCTGTTTATAAAGTACTGTTGCCGTGCTTTCAATGATCGAGTTCGAGTTCCTTACTCCGTCAGCAGCATTTCCCAATAGACTTATCTTCTTCACTCTGTCTTCTCTTTTGGCCGCGACTTTCTTTTGTTCGTATCTATCAATACCATCTGGTCTACCTCACATTGCATCAGGACAACGCTACCATGGCCGACCAACCACATCACAGTCTGCCCCCACCCGGTTCACTCAATGAAGACTCTTCAATGGCTCAACCATTTGACCACATGCCATCGAGCTCCCCAAATGTTGAGCAAAGAATTTCCAGTCCCGGCCTGACGTTTCAAACCGATTCCCATGCATCCACTTCAGACCAACTGGGCACTAGAGATTCAAGTTCGGGATCTGACGATAGTTCGGATGAGGTAAATTTCGACCACACTGGCCAGAATGTGCAGGGTGCTGGGAATGTCGGCGTTGACCCGCTGGACACGGGTGCGACTCAGGAGCTGCTCGACATTCCAGAGTCTCCAGAGCTCCAACCGCTCCCCGAACCTGCCAAACCTGCAAGGAAGCTTCGAACTGCCAAAGATGTTCTCAATCGACTACGCTGGGACGAGGACTACGACATTTCCGACTTCGTAATTGTCTACAAAGACCGCTTCGAGGGGAATAAGGAGATATCCGCTGATCAGTGGAAGGATGAAACTACAGACGAAGAGGTAAAGCTTTGTATTTACGTCGGCCAATACTGAATCATTAAGCTGACTGGGTGCACTTAGTTCATTCCGCAACATCGAATCGTTCGGATCAAGAAACAGGACAATGAGATTGTTTGGGACCGAGAGCGAAGAGTGGATCTAGTTTTCTTCAGTGGCAATAGCTGATTCCGTAGAACTCAAAATCCAGATGTCAAAATTGTATTTATCCCAATGTCATTCGTGTCCGTGGAGCAACTTCCAGCGTCATTGAAGCGTCGTTCTGCCTTCTACGCGTTCTGCCTTTTGCGCCTTCATTGCCTCTTTGATGTAGTTGTGCTTTATCATAAAGTTAAACCCTTCTACCAACTAGAACGGATCGTGTGTCTGTGGGATATGGTCAGTCATGTTATCTCTGCTTTTCTAACGAGCTCGGTGCGTGTATACTTGCAAGCAATTGGCTATTCAATGGAACATCTGGTCTCTCAAACGTGGCATTGGAGCTTGCACCGTTTCGCTCAACACTTCCGACAGACACAAGACGCGATGCAGACCTGCGCCAACGGGTAAGGCACAGAAGGCGAAAATCTCCCAAGGCTCTGATGTGCACCAATAATACCTGCAGGAAACTCTTCGGCATACCAATTCCGAACTAGGTGCTTATCTGGCTTCAAGCGGTAGGCAACTGCGTATGCGTGATTCTGTTTCACCATTGCCTTAATTGAGAAAATTGCGGTATTCCGATGCTAAGCAGCAGGGGATTTGACCGCTCCGCGACTCGTGCGGAGAGTTATGTTAAGGGGGGTGTCGAAATCGAGGCTGCCTCTTGTGACATGTTCTGGATATTACGTTGTGGGTTGAAGCCCTCGGCCGGGAATTAAGCTGTGGATAAATGGCATACGTTCTAGACGCCTTGAATGGTTTGAGTATATTTGGCAATCTAGATAAGCCAAAAGAATTCAAAGGATCTTTATTAGCTCTATATTATGACGGCATGAAAACGTATAGCAAAACTAGAGATAGAAGCTTAGGTGTCTTAATTGCATAGGTAAATCTAGCTGGAGGACTTTTGAGTATTCTAGGCGCATATTAAATAATATGCCCCTAATTTAGTGTAAGAAAGATTCAAGGTATTGTGCTTATATCATAATAAAGGTTTGTAGAAGGCACATGCTAGAATATCTACCTTTCTGGGGCGTTGTGTTAAAATATGCTCAATTCCTCAGCTCCGCTTAATAGTCACATTTCTCTCTTGCCCTACATAGCTCAGATGGGCTTCGATATACTTAGCCAAGTCTGTATAGCATTTATTCGTTTGCTTCTCGATTGACATTTAATGATTTAGCGTTTTACCTTAGTTACGTTAGTCACATGGGAGAAATTTCTTGTATTGTTATCCAATTTGGTCCAGCATCTTTCTGTGTTCGTAATCCAGTCACGAGAAATTCAGCACAGGTTGCGCAAAGTCAATTCAGAACCGTCCATATTTCATTCAGTGAACTAGTCATTAAGGAATCAATTACAAATGACTTCAAATCAAACTCGATTTAACCCTCGTTTATTGTGTCCATGTCCAGGCGGCCAAGATATCATCATCCAGTTATCTCACTTGGAAGCAGGTTTGAAGTCACCCACGTGCCTTCACCAAAATCCAATCTTCCCATTGCCTTCCCATTGCCTTCCCATTGCCTTTCCATTGTTTTCCCTCTTGCTACTCTCATGTCTGATTATGAGCGTTTGGATGTGTCTGGGTATCTTAACAAATCATTAATCTCGTATCGGTTGTGAAGGCAGCTGGAGAGTCATCGAAAGTCCAATTCCAACACCATTTTCCCTACGTCTGCCCATCGAATCACATGTGCCATCCTATCACAGGCGCCACCCTATCGCAAGCCCTCCAACCCCTCCAACCCCTCCAACCACCTCTCACCAATCTTCTCTTCTCTCCCTCCTTCTATCCCTTTCCTCACGCCACTCATCCTCCCTCTCCCTCTCCTTTCTCCTCTCCAGTCTCTTCTCAACCTCTCTAGCTCCTACTGCCCCTATCACTGCTGCCGCAACCGTGGTCAGCGTGTCTCCCTTATTCAATTCATTCCCCACCAATCCACCCGCTAGAGCACCAACAACTGAGCTAGCTAGGCCTTTTCCTGGAGGAGACTTGGACCTTCGCCGCTGGGGAGAGGGGGAGTGCGAGGAACGGCGCGTTCGGCGGCGACGTGGTGGCGATGAGGAAGGGGAGCGGGGGGGTATGCGGGACTGTTGGGAACGGCGACGGCGCTGGGTGGTTATCAATGTGTCTTCGTCTATTGAGCGGGTATCGGCTCGAGAAGACTTGAGGTTCGGATTTGCGTTTGGTGGTTGGGGGTAGTAGGCGTTTGGTGGGAAGGGTTGTGGTGGGGCGGACGCTAGAGGTGGGACGGCAATTGGAACGGGGACGGGTGAGAAAGGTGGCAATTGGGACTGTAGTTCTATATCAGTATATTTGTGCACGGAGGCTTGGGAGGTTAAGAGCAACCCACAGGTGGCTGATAAGCTGCAGCGCCGTAGCCATAGGGCGCAGTGTCCTTGCGCGAACGCGGGTATGGTGTCCGTGGTTGATTATAGTAACCTCCTGGTATCGCTCCTGCACCTGCGCCTTCACCTGCTGCAGCAGCATGCCCACGATCTCGATCCCTATCTCTGTCTTGATCTCGATATCTATCCTGGTACTGATCTCGGCCTCTGTCTCTCTCTCTAGGATTGTCGTCTCTCCACTTCACATCACGGTCTCGAGGACCCTGGTCACGGAACTCCCTGTCTCTCTCACGATCCCACTCGCTCCTCCCCTCTACTTCGTCCCGTCTCGTTGACGCATATTCGTAATTCCGATCCCTCTCATCCTCAGAGTAGTACCCGTCGCGATCGTCCGCTGGTTCGGATACGTCGCGGGGTGGCGGGCCTTGAGGTTCTGGTCGGTGTTTGGATCTACGGCGTTCATAGTTATGGCGGAGTTTGTCGTGTAGTTTGTCGTGGTATTTGTCTGCGAAGCGGTCGAGACCTTCGAGACCGAGTTCCTGTTTGGAAGAGGTAGTTAGTGAAGGGTAGGATGAATTGAATAGTGGGGAGATGGTGGACAAAGATGGGATGCTAACGGCGAAGTTTTCGGCCATGATGAAACAGAGAGTAGCGAGGACCCTGGAAAAAGTATGATTTTTGATGTTTGGTATGACATAGGGTGAATACGCTAGTCATGGGACGAGGTCCATGGGCCCACGAGTAGGTTAAATGCTACATCGAATGACGCGAAGTCAGTATTGGCCAGGAAAAATCGTGGCATGGCGAAGAGATGCTGTTTTCGGTTTCCCTGATCGTGACCGATGGCGACTCACTACTAGGTATGTATCACAAGGTTTTACTTCAAACAAACTCGAAGTCCTTCGGATCGTTCGTGATCTCAATACGGCGCATGGGGCCGCAGGGTCTCTACTACTGCCTCGGCAAATAGACGGCCATCATGCCTGCGCGTTTTTCGATGGTAACTAGGACTGGGTGAATATTGAAATAGGTATGCTATTCAGGCTTGAAGATATATTTACAGTTGGAATATAGCGTGGTGCTTTCATCCGTAAAGTTGGGTGAAACGGCTCAAAACCGAGCTCAAAGCCCCATAGCATGCTCATGATGATTCCCCAATTACTCCAATATGCAATCGATACCCAAAAGCCATTATAACGCCAAAATACCCTTTGACTATGCTTGTGTTGGAACCTTTTCTGTCTTAAGCCTTAGCTTGCTGAAGCAGCATCGAGTGCTGCGCTGGATGCGTCTTCTCCACATTGCCTTTCGCCATTTTCTTCATCATGAAATTTCCATCAATCTCAACATCCTCTCTAAGGGTGCCGTCAATCACACGCCACTTTCCAGCGATTGTGAGGACTCCAGCGGGAGGCTTTGCGTTGACAAGGCTGTTGATGCCATCGGTGGTATTCGTGAGGGTCAATTTGTAGGTGGTCTGTCCCCTCGTCAGATGATTTCAATTGGAGGGTTTCTGCACTGCACTTACTTGGCCAATGGGCTTCTTATCAGTAACAGTGTACGTTGACGATTTCGAGGGGTCTCCAGATTCAAAGTCGTAGGAGATGAGAGCAGGACATAGTGTCTTAATCATCAAGTCGTGGTTGTGGAGGGCAGCGAGGACGTTGGTGACTGGAAGGCCCGCGGGAATTGGAGTTGAGACGCTTGTGGTAGCCATATTATATGGATTAATAGATTATTATTATTGATAGAGCAAGGGATTAGAATAAAAACGATAGTGACTGATGAAGTGAATTGGATTGATAAAACGCAATCCGTAGGGTTGAAAAGGGATAATATATAGACATCCTTCGACCTACTATTGCGCATCTATCAAGAGTCTATTTTGAGCATCCGAATTCTCCGAGCCCGAAAAGAGAAATTGGTTCATCCAGATACGCATCCCATTTGAGCTTCGCCCGAAGGGGCCTAAGGGGCTTAGATCTGCTGCGGCGCGTCTTTCGATGACCATGTCTCACGTCAAACACGACACGGCAACTGTTTCAAGGCGTTGGCCCCAGTCCTTTCAACGGCTAACTATCCGATTGCCGTCGGGTCCCCAGAGTGACTTTCTTGTCCGCGGTGAATGGCTGGTTCGTGATGAAGACGATCTTACGGCTCCACCAACTCCGCCCTGGGGCCGAGCGTCGAGCTGTCAAGGTTTGGGAAGAACGTAGAAGCTTGGAAAGTAAAACCTTAGGTAGATGACAATTGACTTGCTTTGACAGACGTCAATACTTCAAGCTTTGGTCGTCTTTTTGAAATCACCTTTCTCTGCTGGAGGACGTTGAGGTCGAGATCGAACGGAGACGAAGACCGCGATGATAAAAGCTCAGACCAGCTCGATGCGTAGCGCGTTATACCAGACAACAACCTTTGTCAACTATCCCATCTTCATCCTGCTCAACGAGTATCAATAGCATCAATAAAGACTCAATTCTCTCCCAAACATCGCCATCATTTCCTGATAGTAGGAGTCCCGAATATCTACCAGCAAGTCGCATGGAGGTCGTCAATCTGTTGAGCATTGGACATCTAGCAATCTATACCACTCTCAGAACGCCTCTAAACCCTTTCTACAAATCAACTGCTTATACAACAAGACCCTCTTAGGAACATAACCAAGCCCAACTCTATGGAAACGAATCTGCTACTCATTATTGCACTGCGGCGTTCCCAAGAGCTTGCTAAAATGTGACACTTAGCCTGGAATCATTATGTGAGTCGCATGGTTTTCTAGTATGATTCGAAACTTAGAAGTTCTCACACAAACCTCTTTTGTCTATCGATCCCATCAGCGAGGCTGGTTGGCCTTCAGAGTTCCTCATCAACTCGTTCAAATACCATTTTCCCTGCAATCCACACTTCTCTAACTCTTAGCGCTCGAAGACCATCCACATCCATCGTCTCCAGTGGCTCATCAAGTACAATCCAGTCCGCAAACGCACCTACTTCGATAATACCTGCCTTACCCTCAAGGAAGGCGCCATATGCCGGTCCAATCGTGAAGCCCCTCAAAGCCTCTTCCAACGTTAGCGCCTCATCCATGTACCACCCATCCCTCCCACCGTGGGCGTCTAAGCCTGTCTGAGGGCTTCTCCTCGCCACAGCAGCAAATATCCCCTGGAATGGATCGGCAGGTTCCACAGGAAAATCACTGCCTAGAATTGGGTTTAGCGGTAATAATGAACGCATCCGGTATGCTTCCTCGCTGGTGCGCTTCGTACCAAGACGAGTCTCGGCGTAACTCATGTCTGAAGTTGCATGAGTGGGTTGGATGGATGGAATTATCCCCGTGTCATACATCCACTTTTGATCGTCTGGATGGATGATCTGCGCGTGCTCGATGCGGAAACGGTGGAGACGTTGGCATTCTTGACGAGGGGAGCCAGGACATAATAGATCGAGAGCTGATGATATTGCGTCGATGGCGAGTCGGTTCGCCAAGTCACCAATGGCGTGGATGTTGACTTGGTAGCCTGCAGAAGCCCATGCATGGGTTAGATCGGTGAGCATAGAGGCATTGACGAGAAGAGATCCGGAGGTCCATGAGTGGTCGCTGTAGGGCTCAATCATGGCACTACCCCAACTTCCCAGTGCGCCGTCTGGATGTAGTAAGTAAAAGGACCGAGTTCAAGGGCTTCAGTGGATACCTGCGAACAACTTCACGCTCCGCACTTCCAACATTTTATCTTCTCGAGTGATTTTTAATGCTTCGTTAGGACAAAATGTGTTTCTCTTCTTGCACTCAAGCATCCCATAAACCCTGACAGTCCACCCTTCCCCAATCATCTCCTCAAACATATTCAAGTCCTCAGGCGTGACGCCTGCGTCATGAATCCCAACGATGCCCAAACTGTTGAGATCTTTCATGGCACTTCTCACAAACTGCTTCTTTTTTTCTTTCCCGGGCTTAGGGTAGTGCTCCATTACGAGGTCCATGGCGTTGTCGCAGAACACGCCTTTGCCGGGATCCGTGACAATTTCACCGCCGGGCACTTCTGGTAAGGGGTCTGGGAGCAAGCGAAGGACCGCTTCGGAGACCCAAACACAGTGGACATCTATACGGTCAAGCATAATGTAGGCTCCTCTTAGTTGCGGATCGTTTTCGAGATCTTGCTTGTTCACGTTAGTATTTTCCCCTCAGAGTGTTGGGAAGCGGAAGAATGGGGTAGATTTAAGCCAGCCAGGAGGGAATTGGATCAGATCAAGATATACACCTGGTGTTAATTTCAAGCAATCGAAGCAAACCTACAGCCATTGGCATGTTCCCGCCGAACATGGCTTGATCCCAACCCACTCCTCGAATCCACTCCTCTCTGCTCCCGACTCTCTCATTTCCCTTCCTATACTCATGCACCCGCTCCAACACCTCACCCATCGACTGAGCGCCGAATAGATTCACCGAGTGCAATAATTCGCCATACTGAAGCAAATGCCCATGGCCATCCCACAAGCCCGGAATCACGTGGCCCGTGCGCCAGGCTTTGAATACGTCGTACGATGCCTCATCTACAAAGACCTTGGAAAATAATCCAGATGGTGAGATGGTGATACAATCCGCGTTAGGTGTCGTCGTTGGTGAGAGGGTAGTGATGGAGGCGTAGCAGTATGTTGTAGAGCGCCAAGTGAGAATCAAATTTGAGAAGTAGCTGGGCAGAATTGATAAGCCGATGCCGAGAAATATTACGAGAGAGGAAGAAGCAATGAGAGTCGTGGAAGAGAGGAAAGGCATTTGGACGACGGAGCTGAGGAATTGAGCCTCGAGGTCAATTGATTCTTTTCTCCGAGAGGTTGGTGGGTCTACGAAGGTAACTGGTACTGATTGGGTGGGGGCGAATTGGCCGGCTACTCCCTAATATCTTATCTCCACGTGATCACGCGAGCCCTTCGTTCTGGCTTCCCGGTTAACGACGCCCAAAAGAGGGTTCGATCACCCCATACAGGCAGTGCTGCATCGTGACAGTTGCTCAACACCATCATCTTTCCCAATTCGTAACACTGATTTGCTGGTGGCTCTCTTGGACTTTGTCTTCATTCTTCCAGCGCTCGCCTACGGCCACGAGGACACTGGAAGATGGATCAAGGAGGGCCGCAACGTCATCGTAAAGCTTGATACGCCGCCCAGCTGCCCATTCTTAAATCCGTCGAGAATTAATAACGCTAGTCCCGCCATTCTCCTCAACTTCACTCTCGCTATTGACAACAGGACATTGCTTCTCAATCACCACCAGGTTTTACCCTCTTCCAATCCGGAGATACCTCTGCGACTCTAAGCACCGCAAATTGACGCCGAGACTTCCTATCCAGATATTGGACAGATCATGCGGTCTAGTGTGCCGAATCCAAGTTTCGGAGGGGAGAACGAGCAAAGCTTCATAGAACTCGACTACTACAAACGGAACACACGAGACGAGTTTCTCCTCCTCCGCAACGCCACCCCAACAATCATCTTCGGGGTCTTTGGCTGCGGTCCGGTTGGTAAGGCTCCTGGCAAGAACTATCCACTCGCAACGCCATGGTAAATTGTGCGGTCGATGGAAGCAATGGCACGTCAAACAGTCCAATCTGTCATATGCCATCACACAAGCCCAGCTGTGAGACCGTTGGTGGTACTGCCCAACCCCAGACTACAAGTACAACGAGTCGCGCTGTTTGCTACTTCCGTGGTGCTGTCAAGAATTGAGGATCCACCGTACTTTCATCGATCTGGTAGTATCGATTTGATTCCTATGGGCGGAAAACATCATTGAGACACCTTACCAAATCCTCCCATTTGAAACCGGAAGTTACGTGCAAACTATTTATCTGCGGCTTGACCGGAGTAGCCTTGCTCTTTACAATAACGTAAATCTTATGAGCTTTACACCGAAACCGATGTCTGGAGTCTATAAAACGCACTCCTGAATCCTATCGGTCAATCAATAGACGACGACGGTGATGATGCAGAGACTAGTCCTCATGACATTATGGATATTGAGTACTGCTACCACATCATCTGTTCCTCCTCCCCCTTGCGAAGAAGAGGATGGAAGTGCTCACTGAACCCGAACCTTAAAACCCTCGGCGCAGTTTTAAACATCTATAGTCCTCATCCTCCTCGACAGAAATCCTCGCTTGCTACCTCATTTTCCCTCACCATACCCTTCATCATCTCCGATCAGCAGCATTATTACAAGCCGATTTTGATTTTTTTTTCCCCTCCAATCACCGGTAAATATCCCGTGTCCGTTTGAAGCGCCGCCCCTCAGACTCCTCGATTTATGTGAATTTTACTCTGCGGTTATTTCGCCATTTATAGGACGATGTTTCAACTCGGGCATTGTTCAATTTTCTCTTGTCTGATAACTGTTGCAGAAGCTGATGCTCGGCAAATTAACAAGCGGACCCATCCAGAAGAGTGCAATTGCTTACCTAAAATTACTAACAGGCTTGAGTTTGCATGCTCCAATGGTCTTACAATTCACCACGCCCTACATTAAGACTACAATACAAGAAATTTCAGGATCGCTTGCTTGGTATTATTCATTCATCGGCGATACTATTTTGCTTCTTGCTGTGTCGAGTGTTTCTTCCAATACATTGTTCAATTCCCCGATTTCATACCAATTCTTACTCGTCAGGGCCTGCCAGACCGAGTGCCTGTCGCCTAGTCGGCGCATTCGCATCAAAAAACGGCTTCTCGGCCAGCGCAGTTACTCGTGTCCCATGTCTCGGTTCCTTGCCTTCATAGTCCCAGCTAGCATTATGAATGGTGATCCTAAGATGAGTTAGCTTTAAATCCATATTAACAAAATGCATGCTAATTTACCTGTTGTCCCAAAGTGCAGAGGTCTTCGGAGTCCACCTAAACCTGACTTGGATATCGACATTCTTCTCATAAACATCGTACAGATAATTGAGGAGGACATCGCTCTCCGCTTTGTCTAATCCTACGATACGCACAGTCATAGACCGATTCACCCAGAGTGCCTTCCATCCGGTTGCGGGATGTACTCTTACTAACGGATGAACACGTTCAATAAACTTTGGCCCTGCAGTGGGGTTATTGCGGTCAAGATATTGGTGCGCGCTGCGATAGACTGCCTCTTTCCCGTCGATGAGTTTTCGGAAGGCCGGAGACAGCTTTTCATACGCAGCGTACCCTTTAAAAGATTAGCAAAAGGCCCGCCCGAAAACAATTCGAGCTACCTGGATTACTTACCTGAAGCCCACAGAGTATCTCCTCCAACAGATGGAATTGTATCATTGTGGAGATGAGTGACTAAGAAGATAAGTTCACACGCTGACGTGTATCTGCTGAAATAGCACTTACCTCCAGCTGGCTGTCTTTCATGGACAAGGTCAGTATGCCATCGAGAAGCTCCCCCCGGATTGCGGAAATTGGCAGGGATTTCGGTTGCCTGCAACGCCGGCCATAATACGGTAACCCCAGGAATTCCGGGTACGGTGGGGACTTGCGGCTGTAACAAAAGTTCCCATTAATGACAGGTACCATTTACAATACCTTTGTTCGCATGGAAATGCTTACATGAACTTCAATCTCACCATACCATTCTCCAAGTTTCTTCTGCTGTTGAGGCGAGATGTCCTGATCTCGGAAGAAGACAACGCTTCGCTCCGCGATCAAAAGACCAAGTTCATCTTTCTGTTGATCGGTGAGATCCTTCAATTGCGAGCCCACGATCTCCGTGCCAATATGTGCAGTCAAATGAATAACCTCCTTTGCAGCGGAGAGGAGGGCCTTCTTTTCGGGGTCTGCGCGACTCCCTGGATCAATGTGCGGGCGATCATAGTCACGGATACTGAAGACGTCGTCTAAATAGATTGGCTTGGCCGGACGGTAGGGGTATCCATCAGAGAGGTCAATGCCTGCCTTTTCTAGACGTTTGCGAGCAGCTTCAGGTAGCCCGAGTGTGTCTTTTTTGGGCAGCACCGTATCTTTGATCGAAGGGAGAATCGGAAGTGCGATGGGTGCCATATCTGCCGGATCTCGTTTCGTTTACTGATATAGTAGGATTGCAAAGCTTATGGCTCTATTTCATCTGTTCATTCAAAGGGAATCCTCCTTTTATCTGGAGCTTTCTCAATTTCTGACAGGCTTACTCTGATTACAGAGCTGGATCTTCTGAACTGCCGACTAGTTGGTGTTGCGGGGTCGGCTAAATCACCTCATTTCTTCAGTCGATTGCGATTTACATATTTGCAATCCGCTCATCATCACCACCTTATCAGTACATGAGATTCTCGAAGACCGTCGGCTGTGGTTTGTCTTTGTTCTCTGGCTCCCCACGCTGGTTAGCCTATCACAGAAACATCTATTTACTCGTTAACTCTCCCCACAATTATATATGACTTAAGCTTAGCAGGAATTGTCTTAACGCCGCCATCTCAGTTCTAGCTTATCAAGCAAACATCGTGTGGCATGGGTCGGAGTCGTTTACTTCATTACCAGAGCCAGAGATTTGATCCCATTCACTACCCACCATCACCTTTCTAGCCTATTAAAACTAGTTGTCTCGCAGCAGACTAGCTAAAATCGCAACATCTAGCCCGGAGTGCATCTACTTCTAGTATTATCAAGGATAGCACTGCATCACTCCTTGTCGAAACGCCGAACACATCCACAAATCTTCCAATACTGTGGATACAATGAACTGTTCACACGAATCTCTCGATCATTATCCGATTCTTATCCGTGAATCCTCCTCTCTAATAATGATGCCATCGTTCTGAACGATATTTTCACCAAAGTCCGCGCGTACTCAGGAAGCAGCCGGTTACAAGGCATTCGTGCGCCACAAGTGGGCTCACGTTATCTAACGATCTTTTGCAATGGCCCGTTTTCCCACCAAGCGAGTTGCAATAATCGGTGCAGGTATCAGCGGTGTTGCTACAGCGGCGCACCTGAAGAACGAGGGGCTTGGTGTGACTGTTTTTGAGAGATCGAGCGTTGCTGGAGGCGTATGGTAAGTACGGCAACCCTTAACATTTACATCCCGCTAAAAAATGCTTATCAGGGTATATGACGACCGGAAACCAATCGAGCCAGCCTATCCTTCTATTCTTGCATCTCGGGCAGATGAAGTATATTCAAGTGCGAAAACCAGCGACAAAACAATTAAAAGGTTGGAAGAAGCAGATCTTCTCCGACACGCACCTCCAGGGTGAATTTCACTTCCCGCTTTCAGGTATTTCGAAGTAGGTTTACTGATTGCGCGTATCAGTCCTTGCTATGAGGGTCTTATGAACAATGTTGCAACACGGCTTTCGGAGACCACCTTGAATCCCTATCCGCCTGGAACTCCTGATTTTGTAAGCCATTCTGTGTTGAGCGAGTACATCCAGGATACAGCTCGAAAGACGGGAGTGGATAATATCACAATCTACGACACTGAAGTAAGAAGGGTGCTCAAGAGAGGAAAGAAATGGGTACTGGATACAATTACCCTCAATGCTCGTTCCGGAAGGGCCTCTGAGCGAAGGACGATCTGGGTACGCCTATTCTATTCAACCCTCAACTAATTCTGCGCTGACTCCTTACAGGAATTTGATGCGGTTGTTGTCGCTTCTGGTCATTACCACGCAGCCCGTGTCCCAGATATTCCCGGGCTAGTCGAATGGAAAAATCGATGGCCTGCTCGTGTCCAGCATTCCAAGGGATATCGAAAACCAAATGTATTCGAAGGGAAAGTACGGTCCAGCTCTTTACTTTTCCTCCCACCAAAGCTCACATTCTGATCGCTTTTCATGTCTAGAATATCGTCTTGGTAGGCGCAAGCGTCTCCTCTACCGATATCGCCCGAGAACTAAGTCACGTAGCGAAGCAAATATATCAGGTCCATCGAAACGGCAAATTTGATATCCCAGCAAGCATTCTTCCTCCCAACGCTATTCGCGTTAGCGAGATTGCTTCTTTCGATATTCCCCGGTCGCCCTCTGAAAGAACGATTCCAGGCTCAGAGCCCATACCCGCAACCATAACTCTTAAATCTGGCGAGAAACTCTGTGACTTACACGAAGTGATTTTATGCACAGGCTATCACTTTTCCCTACCATTCCTACGCGACCTGCACTCTGACAGTACTCCGATCCATCTTGCGGGCGATACAATTCTCGTCACCGACGGAACGCAACTGCATAATCTTCACAAAGATATCTTCTACATCCCGGACCCAACCTTAATCTTTGTAGGGGTGCCTTTTCATATTGCAACTTTCACGCTCTTCGAGTTCCAAGCAATGGTAGTTGCGAAAGTATTGAGCGGCAAGGTTGAACTTCCTGACGAAACCACAATGAGGGCGGAATATGGGAGGCGTGTAGCAGAGAAAGGCCTTGGTAAACAATTTCATAGTTTGATGTACAAGGAAGTAGAGTACGTAGATGAGCTGCTGGAATGGGTGAACGGGGACTTGGAGAAACAGGGTCTGCCAAGAATTAGAGGCCATACACAGGAGTGGAAGGAAGTAAAGAAAGAGCAAGCGGAGAGATACCAAGTCAAGCTCGCTGGGATAAGAGAACCGGAGAATATCCTGGGGCTGATTTGTTAGTCGCGGGATGGAGGGTTACTGCTTGTGGAGATGCAGAGGATAGAAAGACGGGAATTGAAAGCCACTAGTTGAAGCTATCTGAAATCGGTTTAGGGCGCTGAGTTTGTAGTGATTTTCACAACCATCACATCGATTCTAACAGCAATTGCAGCGGGCGTCCCAATCTCACCAATTTCTGATTCCCATGAAGATACAAATGTCGTTTGATTGAATCATGCACAATTGTGGAACACTGGGCACGTCATCGGAGAAAACAATGACGAAAGTCAACACTCCCTTCATCGCCCCGATCCTCCAGGGAAGCCTTGCTACTACTATCTCTTATTTCGTTTTAGCTTCCAGGTAAGTAAGTGCGGAGCCTGCATTAGCAGTTTGTTCCACCATCTGCCGACATCGAATTAATCGGCATCTACCACGCTCCATGCTTTGCGTCTGCTTTGGTCCCACGCGTACGGACAAACATCACAGCACCATCGAGCACGATAATGAGATACAACCCCACGGATGCTCGGCCTCGGCCTCCAGGCGAGATAGTTGCTCAGTTCTGCCAAAGTAGTTCCTCAGTAGTACGTGGTTCGATAGCTTCGGGAAATGATCTACTTGCTGCATTCACCTCGAAAACGTGTGCTACCCGATGGCTACCTTGATACGCAGCTGGACAGCACGCAATATTGCCAGAGCATGGCAAGCTTCCCTATCTTCAATCTGCTGTTTAGGCCTCACAGTCTTTCTGCAGTAGGTTTGAACACGGATCTTGTGGCTTGACGCTTTGATTTAATCACGATTGTTTCTTATATATCTTCTGTAGAGCACCCGTCGTTTAGAAGCAGCAGTGATAGAGCGTGTCTCCTTTTCAATCAATTACAACCATCAACATTCCAAGATCTATTTATTTTTCTACCCAGGTGCTCTCAAGTTATGATGGGCCTGACACAAACCCTTGGTGTCCGACAGCGCTCAGCTCCTCCAACCGATAACCCCGCAAGTCGCAGGGCCGCAGAACATGCTAATGAAGTGATTAAGGATAAAATCCCAAGGAAATGGACCAGTTACGTGTGGGATACCCTCGACAAGCCAAAGGAAGAGCGCTGGTTTTTGTTTAAGCTGGATGCTGCCTTGCTTACCTTTGCTTCTCTCGGTGAGTATTGAATCGTGATGTAAACTCTATGGGAGTAGTGTTTGACGCATCTTAGGATATTTTATCAAATACCTAGACCAATCGAACATTAGTAACGCTTTTGTCTCTGGAATGTAAGTTCCAGGAGCTATTCAAACCAAATTGGAATGGGAGTTAACTCGGTGCTAGGAAGGAGGACCTTGGCCTCTACAAAAATCAACTAAATTACATGCAAACTTGCTGGACTGTTGGTTACGTTATCGGGGAAGTTCCGAGCAACATTATCTTGACACGGTTGCGCCCTTCAATATGGATTCCTACCATGGAGGTAAGTAGTAGGTACCCGGAAGATCAGCTAGACAATATGCTGACTAGGATAGGTTATATGGGCTGTCCTTACATTTTCCCTCTCGAGAGCAAATAGTGCGAGGACTATCTATATTCTTAGGTTCTTCATCGGTAAGTTGGTCAACTCATGTTTGTTCGTTCCTTCATATACTTTCATAGTCTGCTTCATGCAGAAGCGGTTGGAAAACCCCCCATCAGATCAGCTTTGCTAAGTCAAACATTTAGGGTTGGCTGAAAGCACCTTCTATCCTGGAATGCAGTATATTATCGGATCTTGGTACCGCAAAGATGAGCTTGCCAAACGCTCTTGCATCTTTCACACTAGCTCCGCGATCGGCACTATGTTCTCCGGCTACTTAATGTCAGCAGTTTATCGTCTCGGCGGCAAAGGTGGTTTTGCTGGGTGGCAGTGGTGCGCAGTTATTCTTAGAACCATTTTCTCAGGCATGCTAACATTCAAATTTTAGGCTTTTCATCGTCGACGGAATCATCTCGCTTCCCATTGCTCTGGCTGGCTATTGGATTCTTCCCGATGTTCCTGAAATATCCAAGCCCTTTTACCTGACAAAGGAGGTGAGTTTTTATCTTCAAACCTACAATGAAAATGACTGATCGTTTTGTCCGACGTAGGAAGTTGCATTTGCTGTGAAGCGAATGGAATTGGAGGGCCGCCAGAAACGACAGCCATATACGAAAAAGAAAATCTGGAAAATATTCACATCGTGGCATATCTACGCTCTGGTTCTATTATACGTGTACGTATCACTATCAGAACACGACTGTAACGCCCTCTAACTGACAATGCGTAGGTTCTTCAACAACGGAGCAGCAGGCGCACAACCAGTATTCGCACAATATCTGAAAGCAAACAAACACCCTAAATACACTATCGCCCAAATCAATGACTACCCAACAATCACAAACGCGGTGCAGGTCGTGTCAACGCTGATATATGCTTGGACATCCGATTCCGTTTTCAAGGGCGCGAGATGGCCCCCAATCGTCTTTGGAGGAGTGATGAACATTATCTGCTACGTCTCTCTTGCCATATGGAACATCCCAGTCGGTTGGAAATGGGCATGCTTTATCCTCATGGGTACGGGGTTTGGATTATCAGGACTCTGCATGGCGTAAGTCTCCCTCTTGTGCCCGACCAAACCATATGGCCTTCGTGGATCTGTTATGTTAAGTGGGTGAGAACCTAATTCCGTCCTCCAGCTGGGCCCACGAAATCTGTGCGTCCGACAACGAAGAACGTGCGATTGTTGTCGGCAGCATGAACGAAATGGCATATGTGTTGCAAGCATGGCTCCCGCTCATTGTCTGGCAGCAGGTCGACGCTCCCAAATATCACAAGGGTTTCGTCACCATCACGTTCTTAAGTGCCAGTCTTATTGCCACTGCATTTACGACACGGTATCTTCACCAGAAAGAGATCGTGACGAAGAGTGAAAAGGATGCAGAGTTGGATAGTACGGTGGAGTCGGACGGAGTGATCGAGACTCAAAGGGAGGATATCAAGGTTGGGGAAAAGGGGTTTGAAGGAATAGTGTAAAGAAAATGGGGAGGATGGCGGTGTGCCCAAAAAGGTTTACTTTGCTCTGAATTCGTTTGAAAGGAATCTAAGTTTCTCGGGAAGGAGCTCCAGGTCAGCTAGGATACATGTCTAATGTACATAGCTTTGCTACTGTTTCTACGGCTCGATGGCTTTAATATGATGCCGATTACGTTGCTTGTGAGACTTGTTACCATTTTGGGATTGCATCAATTTAGATTTTAGTCTTAATGTATCCCTATAAAGGAAACTGAGTAGGATCTAGAGTGTGCTATTTAACATTGCTCTAACTAGCTAGAAGGGTTCAGCATGGTGCCCACTGGAAATTCGGTAACAATAGCTTATGTAGATGCAAGCGAGCCGCCACTGCAAGCGAGCCGCCACCCCAACGAACTTTTTTGCAACGCGTCACCTTTCAACTACGATGGTTCAACTAACTAATATACGATTAACCTGCAAAGAAGCAGATATTATCCTTACTATGTTCTCTATCAACTAGAAGCAGATTCGGAGTGTAAATCGCGCTTTAGCAAGGTTCAACGTCCACCGATCCAACGCCCCGCAACCGACGCGCTAGAGCTGCTCCACGACGCAATTGTGAGCCTAACTTGGAAGAAACTAACTAAGCTTAAAGAGGAGGTTATTATTAGGCATACACTAGACCTAGATTCGCAAAGGTTTGCGCCCTCTCGAGGTGCTGTGCGAGATATGGCGGATAAACTTGTTGCTGAGCGTAGTAGAAGTGGCCTAGGAACCTTATTACGCGGACTCCTGCTCTTACAACGCGATTTAATTATCCGTAGAGCTACTAGTGGGCTTTGTGTAAGAATCCTAAGGCTATTAGTAGCTGGTTTAAGCTTGTACAGCGCACTAAGGCCACGTACGGGATCTATACCGAGAATACCTATAACTTAGAGGCATTAATAGAAGTCTCTTAGTTAACTCTAGTTTGTAATTAGCTTTAGAGGCATTAAGATTCTCTTTCCACATTAATTATCTAGTCGCTCTATCGGCTCAGAAAGGCCACTAAGATAATAGGCTATAAGCTAGTGTTGCTACGGAATTAGGTCTCCAGCCTTTGGAAGGTAAATAAGGCCGCTATAAAGCGCAAATAGCGCAAAAGAAAGCGGATCCAGAAGCAAGGGACCTTGACAAAGGGAGAGGGAGAGGAAATAATTGCTTAGAGGATGCTAAGAATCGGCTAGAGAGCAAAAAGCGTCAAGGTGCGGTGCAATTAGGTGTAAGCTGACAGGCTATAGCGCGCTGCACGCGCTGCAGAGAGACTGAGCATAACTCACGTATACATAAAAAGAATACTATAGACACTGCTTAAACTAGGATAGCTATTATATTAATAGTATTCTAATGGGTGGTTGAACTACATGGCTAAAAAGGGTGGAGGCGGCTCGCTTGCAGGGGCGGCTGGCTTGCCATCGACGTTAATCGCCACCAAAGAGCACGGACATTCTTGGCTACTCCCGTTGTAAGCCCAGCCCCAGCTTTCAGCCTTGGATGTAGGCGTAGGCTTTAAGGCTTCCAGGCTTCCACTTTTACAGAGGGGAGGATGGGAGGGGCTTAATCGACATCGCCTTCAGGAGAGCTGCCTATTCTTATATTTAGAAGACATCGATACTGTTCTAGTAGGTAGGCCACCCTTGATTCGGCTAGTGAGCCCTTGCTGCGCTCTCTCTTCGATCCTCCCAACCTCCTGTGTAATGGTATTGACGTTAGCGGTATAACAAAATCGCGTGAAAGCGTTTGTCTCAATGCCCCTTGAGTAACTCGATAGCCTCCACGGTCTTCCTCCTTCACATGTCCCGCGGACGGCGCGCGGCGCGCCGATAGCCTTGTCTTGCAAACGAAGAAATGGACGAAGATATGCATTCTTTGAAGACAAAGGATCCCAGTTGTTGGGTTGGATATGCAGACGAGAGTCACGAAGTTGAAGCTATAAAGGGCATTGGCCGGGAACGTTGCCGCACCGGAGTTCCCAAAGAGCACTGGTCAAGAAATGTCATGGAACTGGTGGAGATCCAGGGAGGTTGGCATCCACAAGTACCGTAGAGAGTGAAAGATTGAGTTTGTCCGGTTTTTGTTGCGGCTAAAAGTGTTCAGAGCAGCGTCGCCACATTTCAAACAGCAAAGCCGGGCTTACGTAGCATTGGAGCCGAATCCATATTGTCAGGGATCACGCCCTTCGAAGATCCCTCTAATGCGGACTGCCTCTTTTCTAACCTAACAGGAGCTCAAGGTATGAGCTCATCCCCGAGCCACTGGATGGGAATAATTGTTCCGGGAGGGGCGAGCATGCGGAGTCCAAACCGAACGAATTGCCCAAAATTGCAGCAATTCTAACCGTGGAAGGGTTCTTGAATACATCAACTACAGCTCTGGTGGAGAGCGTTTGTTGTAAGCGCGTTCTTGTAGCTCGAGAAACCATCCGATGCAATCGTCGCATGTAACGAACAGATGCACTGAATGAAGTCCGACACTTGAAAAGGCTTGAACACTCCATCCCGACCAACTCATAGCATATCTTCTGAAACTGTTCCAGCAATTGGTTAAATATCAAGAGCGCTTAGGAGTCAGTCCATTCCCGTCCAGAACTTTGAGAGCACTACTCATAGAATAAAGGAACTCACTCGCTGTCTACATCATACGGAATACCAGCAACCAATTACCGAAGCTCTAAACGTAATTACCGCGGTGTTTGACCGTGCTCATATAGTAAGCATTTCAGAACCGCGAACGGAAGCGATTATGAATCTTACTTTGGGGGCCGACGATTGGAAAAATTATAAATTAGAAGGATTGAAAACCTTGCTACTTTATGGCACATTGAAGGTAACTAGTGGGGAAAAAGGGCTAATGCATATGTGTTCCTTACTGATGATAAATCATCTCAATCTTGCGGATTCTTGGGTCGTAGGGATTCTTCCTGCCGATTGACCTTGCACAGAACAACGCTTACGTCTTCGGAAGGATTCATTCTACCAGTTGTAACAAATCACAAAGAGTGCATCTACAACGTCGCGTCTTTGTCCGAAATACACCGAAACACAGCCACCACCGAAAATACAGGTTCGCCATAGTGCCCCTGGCGAAGTGACATGTCAGCATGTCAGCTCTGTATTTGGATCCAATGAAATGCTGAATAGGAGGATCACATAAGCTTACACTCCTCTGGATAGGTGAATCCAATTTCGAAAAACTCCACAAAGTGCTCCGCTACTGCTAGTCGCATGAAACAATGGGCCAGTTGTATTAAGGCTCTAATGCACAACGAGAAAGTCCGTCAGAGCACCTGAAGCCGACTTCCCCCGCGTCCGTACAATCCCTACCCTCATCTCCTCCACCGGCTATGGAATGTTCGAATGAGCTCTACGGTTGGCCGTTGCCAAAGGAAATCAAATTGAGGACCATAACTTTCACGAGTCATGGCTCTATCGTACTAGTGGTGAGTACGAGTTCTCTTGCCAGAGCGTAAGGGGCTGCATCTTCTACGAAGAAGTAAATGTTCGCCGAGATTGTGAGTTGCTTATAGAATACTTCTACGAGCACAGCTATACATCCATATGGACGGACGAAGATCTACTAGAACCTTTCAAGAGGTGGTCGGAGCAACCATATGGAGCGGTGGAGCGGTTCAGAGCGGGGAGTTGTAGCAGAAGGCCCTGGTCATGGCCAATTTTTTTTGCGTCAGGAGACTTCTCATTCACTACCCATTCGATTTTCAACCAGAATACGGACCATTGATAACATCTGAAGAGTTGGAAAACACTACTGAATATCATTTTCAAAATATCACATTTACCTTGCGTTAATCTCACCTTCACAAGCGATTCAATCATATTGTTTCATGAACGCCAGTGCCTCCCTGTGTTCCCTCCGAATCGTCTCCCGATGCTTCTCACTCCTCACTTTGATTCCTACTTTGAAAGGTAATGGAGCCTGCAGAATACCCGGATTGTACGCCTCCGGGTCTAGGTGCATGACTTTGCCCGTCACCGGATCAACAGGCTCGGAGAACTCGAATGCCCAGAGCAGCTTGGAAGCTATGCGCCACATGTTCCGCTCTGCAAGATGGATCCCAGGACAAATGCGACGCCCGGCGCCGTAGTTGTAGTGATGTGATGGGCTGTCAGCTTGATGTCGCTCAGGAGAGAAAATGAAGAGAATGGGCACACTTATCTCGGTTTTCCCAGTCTGGGCTGCCGGCGTAGTCGTTGGCGAGTTTCACGTGGTTTCGATATCGATCGGGATTGAATTCTTCGGAATCGGCGTATATCGAGTCCGAGTGATGGATTGCCCATGTTGGGATGAAGATGGTAGAGTTCTTGGGGATCAACATGCCTTCATATTCATCGTCTGACATTTGTTAGGCACGCGGTGAGCGGCGACCTCTGGCGGACGAGGAGTATTGGCTTACCTTGTCTGACTCGGTGTGGCAAAGCGGTGACGGCTCTATCACCATGTTAGTCCAGCAACCTAGGCATCGGATACCTGGTTATCTAGGCACTTACACAGGGCGCCATCGCATTCCTTCCTTGATGATGCAATTCATATACGGCAATTTGCTGAAGTCGGTCCAGAGCGGACTCCTCTCCGTCCCACAAACTGCGTCGATTTCCTTCCTAGCCATCTCCTGCACGCGCGGATACAGCGCAAACGCCAATATCAGTGTCAACAATTGCGCGGATGTCGTGTCGGCCCCGCCCTCAACAACCTCGCCCATGAGGTTCTGAAATGCGTGTTGGGTCAATCCTTGCGGCCACCCGTTCTTCTCGTAATCGTCCAGGAGCGTGTCGATGATGCAGTTTCGACGCTCGCCAGTTGCACGCCGCTCATCAACTAGTCGACGGGCCTTTCCCCAAGTTCCGTCCATCGTGGCTCCGGCATCCATGGCGCGGCGCTTCCAGAATGCTAGAGAGGCTGGGACATATTTCAGCAGCGGGAAGTCATCGACTGGAGGATTCGCTCCGGGCTCCATGGCTTCGGTCCACTGTGTGTTGTTAGGAAATTAAAGATGCAGACTGGACAAGGACTGGTGCATAGCGTTTTTACCTTTGCCATTACGTCGTATACACCCTGGAATGGGTTAGTGTTTGGACTCTGTGCGATATTGCATTATCGAAGACTTACTCTGCCCCAGAAGGAGTTGTATGTTGGTGCGCGAAAGCCATATGTAATGGAAGTGACTACCGAAGCCGTATACCGTTTCACATCCTCGAAAAAGTTCTCAGGATGATCCAACAGATTAGTCATGAGAACCGTTGCCCTATCATC
Organism: Lepidopterella palustris CBS 459.81; assembly: GCA_001692735.1. NCBI lineage: Eukaryota > Fungi > Ascomycota > Dothideomycetes > Mytilinidiales > Argynnaceae > Lepidopterella > Lepidopterella palustris. Next base: position 45,820 of record KV744988.1, read on the forward strand.
GTTCCGTGGTCAAACATAATTCCAAAATGAGAGCACGTGAGATAGGAAAAAAGGACCCACTCTGCTTCCTGAACGCGCCAGTGCTTCTCGTCCAACTGCTTTGGCGAAAAGTTGTGAGAGACGACCTTACGCTTGTCTCTCCACGTCGCATCCATCTGCTCCAGAGCCAGATGGTCGCCTTTGGTGAGCAGCCGGCCAACATAGCTAGGTGGGCGGTCGGAGTAGATGTTTCCCTTTTCGACGAGGAGCTTATGAATAGCTTTGCGGTCGCAAAGGACGATTACGTTGGATGGCCCGACTTTGAGGCTGAATATGGAACCATATTGTTTTGCCCATTCGCGAAATCTGTTGAGAGGGCTGAGTTGGACGCGTAATTGATGGATTTTGCACACGAAAGGAATTGATTCCAACCTTGGGAGACTGGAGGATTTTCTCAGAGTGACTTACTGCTTGTAAAGACCTGATGACGGAATCTGATGAACATTTCCTATGATTGGGAGAGTGGGCGGGCCCTTTGGCATTCGAGGATCTCTCTTGGCAACCTGGAGCAGGCGATAGATGAGTGCTGAGAACGCAAGAACGATCACAGTTGGTGCCAATGGTGATATCGCCATGATGGGCGGAACTTTCATTCACAAGAAACTATTCACAGATTGTGTCGCGGGAGTCTGACCTTGATTCACCAAATAATAATTGGCAGTGGAGGGGCGTAAAATAGCTGTGCTACCATGATTGAATAATGGACAACTCCCGTCTCCCCACATTGCGAAGCCCCGAGGTGACGAACAAACGCATGGGTGCTGTGCGGAGAACGGGTGTGGAGTCCGATGACGGACGAATGCGTGATTTGAACATTTGAAGTTGATCCGAAAAGATGGCGACGAGATTTAGTCCGAGAAGCTTAGAATCTGGCCGGGTATCGTGGCTGAACTTTGCCACTAATGCCTGGTGACCAGTGAGGGCATGATCCGGACTCAGAATCTGCCAAACGAGGCCGCTCTTATTGGCCGCAATGCAACGGGTAGAATAATAGCAAAGAAGATACCAGATCTAGAGGAGTGCGTGTGTGTGCTCAGCGTGAATCCCTGGAGATGCGGGTTCGGAGCCGAGAACGCTTCGGGATCCGGGTTGAGGGTCGAGAGGCGGTCAATTGCGCAGTCTACGACGACGACGACGATGGCGACGACGACGACTTACAAAGGTACGGGATGCGTGCTATGTAGCAAATGATTAACACACGAACGCAACAATGGAATATAACATTATCTATCGAAGCAGAAACTACTCCATATCGTGCGAGACGGCGAGCGAAGGGGTAATGCGCCTGGTGTCTACGGTTCCGGGGCCCCATGGGGATACCTGAGATAAGACCTTGGTGTTTTTTTTAATGTGCGTCCGAACGGGCCACTGGGCTATCCATGAACTGCAGGTGCGCGTTCTTAGTCGCCTCCAACGCGCCTTCCCAGCAAATTTTGCTCTTGGCCTTGGCCCTGCCTTCCTCACTTTCCCGAGCCGGTCACAGCCAGGAGCGCCCTTGCAACCTTCCCCGCACTTGGACAATGAAGCTGGACAAAACACCAGCAACTCGCTTCCTGCCACAGAAGCACCTGCAGTAAAACAAGTTGCTCCTGCGTCAGCTTCGCTGCAGCTTTGCTAGGAGGCATCTTAAAGTCTTCGTCGACCCTGTTATCCTTGGAATTGCCCTTCTCCCCGCTCTCGTCCAAGGTTCCATCTCTCCTCAACCATCTCTTGGCCGCTATCACCTTAATCGTGCTCCAGTTCAACAGCATCAAATCGTCACGTCTCTGCCTCGTTCAAGATCGTTGTCGTACGGCAGATTTATCTCGTCATGGACCTTCATTCCCAAGACCACCAACCACCATCCGGAGAAGCCAGTCCCTTGATCGGAAAGTCGGAATTGGCTTGTGAGTCTTGTCGAAGGTAGGTGTTTGGCCTGGGAGAACACGGTATCGTGTGCTAGCGGAGCTTTGGCGCTAATGAGTGGATCGCAGGAGAAAGGCGAAATGGTTAGAATAAGCTTCGTCGCCATAATAAGGCACATGGCACATTAGCTAACGCGTCCTAACTAGCGATCGAACGCTTCCGTGCTGTGTTCTTTGTGGTAAAACGTCGCAAACCTGTACATATCCCTCCAAAAGGCTGAAGCCCGGTCCCAAAGTTGGTAAGATTTGGTCTGTATCTGTTCTAGAAATGTGGCCTCTGACTGCTTCGAAGGAATCTCCCAGCAAGGCCGGAAGCGAGTGCGCTTTGATGGGTCCAGGGGCAACGAAGAGCGTGGCGGCCGGTCAGTGGATGGTGACTTTTCATCTGATGTCCAAGGTCTGCCCGGAAAGCAGGCTGACAGCGACTTGTTAAGATCAGGGAGCCCGGCTTCTCGTCAGTATCTTGCGCGCAGGTCGTCGTCGACGAGCCCAGCAGGAGCGGCAATTCATTACGAGAGTTCGCTGCTGCCTTCTCCTCAGGCCACAGAAGCGGACGACACGCCAGACACGTCTGATTCATCAGACACTGCAGCAACGAACTTTGTTCGCGCCATCAGTCTGTCTTCACTCATCCACCCGACCCATGAGAGCTGCTTGACGCCTCCAGCAAGTGTGTCGGAAATGTCTTCGTCTGGATTCTTCATCAATCTTGCTGGGACGCAGGATCTTATAATGCAATCATGCCACGCGCTTAATCTATCCATCAATACCCTCCAGTCCCTGTAAGTTGCGCCAGACGACTACCCCAGCTGTGCGTCTCTATTTGTCCGTTAATGGTTTTTTGCCAGTATCGACTCCTATTTTGAGAATATGACTTCATTCTCGCTTTTTCACCAGCCATCTTTCGGAACTAAGATCCAGGACATGAAGAATCTCTTACATGTCAAGGCCTTGTTTTCCGCCATGTTTTCCTTTGCGGCTCGATTTGGACCAGACCATAGCCAAGACGCCCACCAAGCACCGGAAGAGTTCCAGGAAAATCTCTCGCACGAGCGCTTTAATGCGCTAGCACTTCAGTTTATCAAGCAGGCACTGGATGAATGTTGTGATGAAACTCCTCCCTTTTGCTTACTCCAGGCCATGGCACTGAGCACGTTTTATCAGTTGACGAACGGGGTCCGAGGGCGAGCGTGGCGATTACTGGGCTCCTGTGTTCGAATCGCCTACGAGCTTCGTCTGCACCTGGTGGATTACGAGGGCCGATCAGATTCTCCAAAGGTTGGGGTTGATCTTGCTCGGTGGTCAGCTGACGAAGAACGACGACGTTGTTGGTGGACTATCTGGGAAATGGACGTGTTTGCCAGCACCATCAGAAGATGTCCTACCGCCATCGATTGGAGCATGAATGACACGTACTTGCCTGTTGCTGATGCGCACTGGTTCAATAACCGGTACCACGCCAGCTGCTTTTTGGAGAAAAAGCCGATGGAACGGTGGAAGAAATTGAAAAAATGCGGGAATGAGAGTCCCACTGCGTGGTTCATCGTCATTAACTCTTTGATGAGAAACGCACAAGTTCTCTCACGAGGGAACCTGCAAGGCATCTTACCAGGTTCCGACCCAAACAACAATGGAGCACAATTGATTCACTACTTCCGAAACACGTTTCGAAAAAAGAGGTCAGAGGAAGACTCAACCCAGCTCACCCTCCTTGTTCACGCGCTCCGCTGCACAACCTCGTCGCTCCCAGAGGCCCTGACCTACAGAGGAGAAAATCTATGCTTCTCGGCAAGAGATCTTACTCAGGTCACCGAACACTCGAACCGGGAAATCAGGCGACTCCACAGTGCAAAATATAGCATCTACCTGATGACTCAGCTTGCGCGCTTTATGATTTACCACCACTACGCCTTCGGAGAGATCGCTGATGGTACCATCTTCGCGGACAAGCCACGCAGTCCTGCATTCGGCTGGACGGTAGCCGAGCAGGAACATCCGACGAACTGTGAAGGACTGCGGAACTGCCTAGAGGCAGCAGACAATATCCTCGCCATCACCAATCGGTGTGCTGACCATCATGTGCAATTTGTCAATCCATTTCTGGCAAGCACTGTGTGGTTGGCAACATCATTGCAAATACTGAGAAAGGTTTTTGCACCTGAAGCGCATACGGAGTTGACCGATTCCAAATGCGAGATCTTGAAGTTGAGCTGTCAGCAATATACCCAATTTTGGCGGACACCCCTGGCACTGCTTGAAAACCTCGACTCCCTCGAAGAGCGCCTGATTCTGAGGAAGAACGCGACTGTCGCGAAAAGCGATGCATCCAGGAAAGAAACTGAGGGCCAGAAAACAAGCCCAAAGACCCAGCTAACCGAACCGAACCGCCAGAGTACCCAGGAGAAAAGCATGGAATGGAGAGACGGACCGCCGCGAGGGTCCACGTCATTGCTTGATCTTGACGGGATGCCCTCGCTGCACAGTCCACCGAGTGTGGTGGGATCAGATCCTAACCCGACGTCCCTGCACATAGCGGAGCCGTCTTCACAATCTGGAACATCACCCGGGCATGCGTCTGTCGGCCAGGGTCAAGCGGCTATTGGGCATGGTAATATCATACAAAACTCTGCGGGCCCGCATGTTGACATCATCAACCCGACGACTTATTTAGATCCGTCAACGTATTTGGGTATAGACCCAATGGACATGTCTCAGGGTTTGGGCGACAAATTCACTTGGTATCTGTCGGACTTGATGTCCGAGTCATTATCTAGGTAGAAAGAGAAACATTCAGAAAGGTATATACACAAGCGACCGTCGCTCAGAGAAGCAGGAAGAAGCTAACCATCTGGCGACTGCAAGGATTTGAAATGGACCATGCACGCAAGCTATCTAGATAGAACGGCTCTCAGTGCTTTCCCGAGGCTTTCCTCCGCCCATGTGGCATCACCTTCTACTTGCTTAGTCCGCCAGGCAACAAATCTGTCTGGTCGAACTAGCACGCAACCTGACTCCTCCACGCCACGAACCCTTGCCCAATCAAAATACGGATCTTCGTAGTCTTGACCAAACCCAATCGAATACACTCGGATCGGAACGCTAAGCTCTTCAGAAAGCTTGGCAGCAGCGGACTTCCAGGCTTCACCACCGATCCCGGTGAATAGAGTGAAACCTCCTTTCCCGGCAAGATCAATAGTTGTGACCAAACCTGACGGAACCGCCGTGTTCAGCCACACGTGAGGAACTCTCCTTCCTGGTTTTGTGCTTGGGATGTGGTAGAGAATTGGGTCGGGGTTGTTCGCTTCCTGACCTAGGGTTTCGTCGTCGGCGCGAATGGCACTTGATTTGTACAATTGATTCATCTCAATGCCGAGGCCGTGGAACTCGTGTTCGGTCTGTGAGATTGCGGTCTCCAGTTTCTTTCGGCGTTCTCTACCAGCTGGAGAGTTTGCTTCCAACTCCTGGAGTACGACCGTGCGCTCCTGGACTGTAGGAAGAGTAATACCCAACGCGTTCCAGATATGGGCATGGTCGCGGAAACCATCGTTTGCCCTATTTGCATAAGCGGTCAGCGGCTTAGGCCAGATATCTTTCATAAATTGAAATACCTCTGAACGATCGATTTGCCAACCGGCTGTCGCTCCTCCGAGTATGTATTTAGTATTTCTGTTCCTGCTTTGTCTATTGGACGTACATGTCAGTGTGGGGGTTTTTTTTTTTTTTAAAAAAAAAAAGAAAAAAATAATAATAATAAAAAAAAAAATTAATAATAATAAAAATAGTAATAAAGAATTTAAAAGTTTTCGCGCCTAAAAAATTAGAGGTTTGGTTCCTACTTTGTATTACGAAGGCGATTTTCCACGCCAGATTGAATGCATCTTGAATGCATGTGTTTGAGCCTAGTCCATTAAAAGGTGGGTGTCGATGGACAGCATCTCCAAGGCAGAATCTGTACCTAAATCAGCGCCTTGACGTCACCGATGGCATCCATATTCACAGAGGACTTACACGCGACCCTTCGAGTACGTTTCCGCCACGATCTCGTTGATATTCCAAACATTTACTCTTAAAACTTCTGCAGGCGTGTCATCTCCAATCAACTCTCGCACTCTTTCCAAATATTGCTCTTTAGTCGGCCGATTTTCCAGCTTGCTTCCCGGCGTGGGGAATAAGATGAACATCCACTCATGCCAGGGCTTCACCATGCGTACAATAGACATCCAGCCATATTCAGGATGTTCCTTATCTGGCTGCATGATCCAGTGGAGATTGCCCATCCGATGTTTCACCAAATGCGAAAGATCTGCTTTCACAAGAACGTTGATCGCTGCTCCACCGCCGGGATGTTTCTCGAGTGGAAACTCTAGTTGAGTGACAATGCGCGATCTGGCTCCATCCGCACCGAAAAGGTAGCGTGCTTCAATGCTGTACGGTATCCCGGTAACTTTGTCCACGACATGGACCGTCACGTTGTTATCGTTTTGCTCTAATGAAAGATACTCGGTATTCCAACGTATTTGGAACCCGTTTAATGTTGCGTAGCGAACAAGCTCTGGCTCAAGCAGAGTTTGGGGAAGGTCGACGGGAGAGCAGGGACTCGCTTTCTCATACTCGCCCTTGCGTTTCGGGTCATTGCCCCAGGAGTAGATGCGCGCGTATTCGCGGCCGGCCATGCTGTGGGCCCAGCGCGTGTGCAGCATGCAATCTCCCTTTGTGGCAAGTTTATTGGCGATAACGTCGAGGCCAATGTCGCGAAGGCATTCTGAGTGGAAAGTCAGCTAGGGCGCGGATCTTTCTGTGATTGTGCGGCAGTCTTCGCAACTAGAAGCGTACCCATCGCAGCCATGCTAGTAATATGCGCCCTGGGCGTGTCGGCGCTGGTGGAATTGAGATCCACGATTATGCCTTTGATACCTGTAGACGGTAGTTAGCGCCTTGAGATGGATAGCAAGGCGGATTCGCAGACTATACCATATGCAGCCAGGAAACAGGCCAGAGAAGCACCAGCTGGCCCTGCTCCAACAATGACAACGTCGGTTTGTACTTTCGGTGTGCCATTATGGCTGGCACCGTTGATGGGAATTGGCACCGACATGGTTGAAACAGGAGCGATTGCACGGAAGGATGAAAGTATGAAGAATAACAGATTATATGAAAGCTGAATGGTAATGGAATAAAGCTCCTTGATTCCGACGAGCTTCACGGCCCGAGAGCTGTACAAAAGTAATAGAAAAGAAGACAACCGCGCCCGGCTCTTACCAAGGTACTTTGCGATGCAAAATTGGTCCAACTGCCAGCCAACGATTATTTTGAGACTACTGCGCTCAAGTCCGAAGATCAAAACCGAACGATGAACACACCATCACGCCTGTATCGGACCCACCAGTAACCAGTATGTCGCGCTCACAGTCTCGTAGACTCTACGCGACCACTTTTCACTGCAGACGGTGGAGGAATTGATTCGCGGACTCTTCAAACCCCCCCAATTTTCCTCCGCATCTTCTTCCCCCCGCAGCCTTTTTACTTTTCCACCGCAGACTCCGAAGTTAGCCCGAAGCAACCGAAAAGAACCACGATGCAACAAATCACTCCGGGACGTTCGGCGCAATCGAATTCAGTGGGGGTGGTCTACTATCAGCGGCAGCCAAACCAAGAAACATGGCCGGCTATGAGAATCGGATCAAAGTGGTATTGTAAAGCGCCGCTGCCGATATACGAATGACGCGGAACGTTATTCTAGCTGAAGGTATCAAACACGCTTTCTTCTTTTCGGTGCGCCTGTTAATTATCACTTAATCTTACCACTTCCTTTGGCTTGAGTCTTATGGTAGTTTATCATATCTCGCGACTGATCCACAATGGCAGCCGACTCCAAGATCAAGCTCCTGCGGCTCGCGCACGTGTACTACAAACACAAGAACATCGAAGATGCCCAGAAGTTTCTGCTCGACTTCGGCTTCCTGGAGACGAAGCGCATAGGAGATAAGATCTACTACCGTGGCTACGGTACAGAGCCATTCGTGTATGTTGCCGAGAAAGGAGACCAGGATGAGTTCGGTGGGGCGGGATTGGTGGTGGAATCTCTAAGTGATCTGGAACTTGCGACAAAATTGATCCCCTCGGCTTCGGAGATCTATGAATTGGATGCACCTGGTGGAGGCAAGTGTGTCACGATCAAGGATCCAGTCGATGGCTGGCCGATGCATTTGGTCTATGGCCAGACTCCAGTGGAGTGGGCGAAGGAGTATGGATATTTAAACTTTAACTTTGTGAGTATTGTTGTTTGCGGACGGGAGCGCAAGACGCGAGTGCTGATTGCTTCGTAGCCGGCAAAGAAGACAAGGACGCCTGGCGAGTTTCAGAGATTCGAAAAAGGTAGGCGACTTTGAGGTTCAGTGAATGAGAAGCTTCTAAGATTGTCCCTGCAGGTCCAGCAACTGTTCACAAAATCGGCCATTTCGGTATGTGCGTCACGAACTTTGAAAAGGCATACAAGTTTTACACCAGCACGTTCAACTTTAAGGCGAGCGACGTAGGTTTCCCCCGCTATCTACTCCCTGTAGTTTCAGCCTGGTTAACCCCTCATCTCTAGCTTCAACATGACGGAAATGGAAAATACATCACTGCGTTCATGCACATCGATCTCGGCGAGACGTACACGGATCACCATACATTCTTCATCTTTGAAGGGCCGAAGAGCCATGTCCACCATTCCTCTTACGAAGTTCACGACTTTGACACCGAGGTTTTAGGCCATGACTGGCTGAGACATAAGGGATATAAGAATTGCTGGGGTGTTGGCAGGCATGTAATGGGGAGTCAGATATTTGATTACTGGTATGTCCTTTTGGGGATCGCCGTTTGATCTCTGAGGAAACTGATCGTGGCCAGGTACGACACCTCCGGGTTCATTCTGGAACACTACGTCGACGGCGATCAAGTCAATAAACACAGCGAGACAAAGATTTCACAGGCTTCGTTAGATGGGCTTTATGTCTGGGGTAAGGTGTTGCGTTATCCCGCTAGGATTCTTGAAATGCTGACAATGATCAGGCCCCGATCTCCCTGATGGATTCCTAGAATAGAGCATGTTGCTTTAGATGAACTTTAGACGTGGGATTGTTTTTGTCCTTCCAACCGGCGAAGTTGTATAGTCCAGAACGAAGTATGCATTTTTGGTGCCGTTTCAACCACATTGACGATCATTAGATATCTGCAATTTTATTTGGTCATCTGATGTGCGCCTTCTCTGCATATGTACATAGCTCTGCTGAATCATTGTGCATCGGGAATTCCTTTTTCGATTGGATAATCCTCTCATCACATTTCAAGTTGGCTGATGGGGGTTAGTCTAATGGGCGATATGTAAGCTACTATCGATTTGATATGCTGTCCGCATGGCTTCGTGGTTTTTCGTATCATTTCATTAGATGAGGCAAGGGCATGTAGATGAGAACCGCATTATTTTCTAATATTTTCTAAATCTATATAGATGGCTTCATGTCTATTTTCTTTTCAACCAGCAGTAGTCTATCTTGCTTCTGTAAATATGGCATCGGCTAGTCAACAAGCGAAAAAAAGAAACTTGCCGCAAAGACTATCAAGTAGTTATTCGTAGTATACCTCGTTGATCAGAGTTCCTATAACCGCGTAGACTCATTAGTAATGGAGACTCTTCGGGAATGCTTCTCGATTGGTACGAACCGATCTTTTCAATGTATACCCTCATGTCGTCTCCGTGCTTCAACCAAATCTTCGGATTCCTCATCGCGCCGATACCGGGAGGAGTGCCGAGCATGATAACAGTCCCCCGCTCCAGAGTTGTACCCTGAGAAAGGAAAGCGATGGTCTTCGCAACTTTGAAGATCATCTCCTTTGTGTGGGATTCCTGAACGACAGATCCGTTGAGTGTCGCCTTGATGGCTAAGTTTTCCGGCACTGGGATTTCAGAGGCCGCAACAAGGACTGGGCCAATGGGCGCGGACATATCGAGCCCTGATTCAGCCATTAGTTTCTCTAATAGCTCTGCCGGCGGAGCGGCGCAACGTACCCTTTGAGAAACACCATTGGCTGTTGCGGAACTGCTCAGTCCTAGCACTAACATCATTTCCACAGGTATAGCCGAGTACGTATTCTAACGCCTTCTCTTCGGGAATGTCCCTGCCGTCCTTGCCAATTATTAATGTGAGTTCCGATTCGTAGTCGCTTGTGTTATCTTGCACAAACTTTGGGATGCTGATTTTTTGGGGGTAAGGACCATTCAGAGCTGTGCGGGGCTTGATGAAGAGGACGGGATGGTCTGGAATGGGCATGTTGGCTTCTTTTGCATGGTCGTGGTAATTGAGACCTAGGCAGCGGATGATGGGTACTTCTGCTGTGGAGATTGGAGAGAGAAGCTGAAAAATATTAGCCCGTCTGCTTCAATTCGACGTTCTGTAATGGCTCCTAGGAAGGACCTGCGGCCGAACGAACCTGAGAAACAGTCATGACTTTGTCTGTCACGACGCCATCGAAAACAGATCCGGTCACCAGTCTAGCCTTGATCTCTTTCTTTTCGAAAGTCGCCAACCCAATATCCGTAGTTGCCGCTTCATCAACTTGGCCCAAATGAATCAGTCCATCCTCGACCGCGATAAAGCGAATCAGGTACGTCCAACTAGGAGCCATTTTTGGTCAATGCGGGGGAGGAACAGAAGTGTAGTGTGCGAAGGACAGAATATCACAACAGGATGACAGTATATAGGAACACCAAATCTTAATAGGCAAGGCAAGGCGGGAACCTGAACATAGATTTTTAATGCCTTTGGGAAACAATTAAAAATTGCTGGGGATAGCTGGAGCGAAACTTGGGAGGACGGACTAATTAGCTGCAAGCTTGCGAAGCTTCCGAGGGCACTTCGCCCGTACTTCGGGCAGTTTCTCCCCCCTTGCTAGAGATAGGCACCTTTGATATAGGCGATTGTGAATGCCGACTTCAAAGCAAAGTTGTGGAGCATGGAAATAGAATGGAAATAGAGTGACTGGAAAGGACTCGGGTCTTCAAGCCTCTAATTCGGTAACTCGGCTTATTAATTGCCGAGAGACTTTGACGCAATAATCGGCACCGGGAACTCGGCCATGCCACAAGGATCTCCGCCTCTGTCCCGCCTCGATCTTCCCGCCGCACCACCCCTACTGCATAACCTCGTCGCTATTCATCCCGTCCTTCTACTGCGGTGGAGGAACGCCAATCGTCATCCCGCCATCTACAGCAAGAACCTGTCCCGTCATCCACTGCGATCCCGGCAAACATAGGAATACCACTACTTCCCCGATGTCGACTGCTGTTCCCAACCGCGGCCAGGGCGTCGCTTTCTTCATCGTTTCGTGTATCGCGTTGTTCTCGAAATTCTGACGTGCCATTCCCGTAGCCACAACTCCGGGCGCGACGCAATTGATATTAATATAGTCCTTCGCATGGTCAAGAGCTCCAGCGCGCGTCATGTGGTTGATTGACGCTTTGGTGGCCGAGTATGCGACCTCTCCTGGGAATCCGAACCCTCCTGCACACGATGAAATATTTACAATTCGTCCCCTGCTCCCCCACTTGAGGTCTACTTCTTGCTTGAGGAATTGCTGGATAGCCAAGCGACACATTCTGGCCGTGCCCAAGGTATTCACGGCTGCCATCTTGGACCAAAGTTCGTCGTCTTCGTGAGCAAAGTCTCTGAAAGGTGCCCAATATCCTGCGCAGTTAATAACGATATCAAGCCGGCCAAATTCCTGCGAGGTGGATAAGTTACAGTTTTTTGGTGTTAGATCGGTCGGTTGGAGTTCTTACAGTCAATGTCTTCTCGAACGCTTTTCCAACTTGCTCCGCGTTTGAGATGTCTACCTGGCAAAAGATTGCGGATCCTCCATTCCGAATAACGAGTTCTGCGACTGGTACGTTTTTATCCTCTTCGTATCCTTCTGGATTCGCCATTTCTTTAAGATCGCAGCAAACAATCTTGGCTCCATACTTCGCAAGGCCGAGTGCGATGGCGCGGCCCATGCCTTTGAGTAGTCAGCATAATTTCTTTTCATTTTGGACTGAGGCTCGCACCGGATGAACCACCCGTGACCAACGCCACTTTGTTCTCTAAGACTTTTCCTTCCATTGTGAAATTTTTGATTGTAACTCCAACACTGCAGCTAGATACCTTTCTTATTCTGCTTTCATGATAAACATCATGGCGAATTTTGCGGGGATTGTTGCCGGTAATGCCCCACTCACGGAATCCACCTCCACCGGACAGATTTCACTTAACCCGGTCAATCTATGAGCTACGAGTCAAGCTCTGCGTACCATTGTTTCCCCATTGCGCCGCATTGGATTGGAAATAGATTAAATGCGGGGAGATACAAATTAACGTGAATAATTCGGCATGGTGTTTTCCATAGACCATCCAATCTCTTGGTGTTTGTTAAGCATTTGATCATCCAACACTTTGAAACTTTCTGCGCCCACCTCAAACTACAGCCAGATGGCGGACCTGCAGACCGCGCCAGCTACAGCTGGCGCTGACGCTATTGTCGTCCATACGACCTTTCTCAACATCATCGTCAGTTGAATCTAAATTCGCATGACAGATGCGTTACTAAATCCACCGAGTAGACAATAGTTGTTGCAGGAATGGGTAGCTTCTTGTTCGGATATGCAAACAATGCCATCGCTGGCACTCTCGCTCAGAATTCATTCCTCGTGAAGTTTCTCACCGGCAGCAATGCAAACTCAATCATTGGTGGAATACTGGGCGGGTAGGCACTCTCTCGAATCGTCGAAAACATGACGGAAGTCTTAATAAACGTACAGATTCCTTGGAGGAGGTTTAATTGGAGCTGTCATCTCAGCTCCCATCTCCCAGAGATTTGGCCGCCGTGCTGCAACGGCTACCGCTGCGGCATTGATTACATTCTCCGCCGCCATTTTAGCCGGAAGTGTCAACATTGGAATGTTTCTCGCTGGTCGCGTTATTTGCGGTATCGGAGCTGGCATTGTCATCACTAATTGTCCAGTCTACATGAGTGAGATTGCACCGCCGCACATTCGCGGGATGCTTGTCGGAAACCACGCCATCTCCATTGTGTACGCATATATTCTCTCGTCGGTTATTGCTCTGGGTTTTCACTATGTCGACGCACCATATCAATGGCGTCTACAGTACGTTATGCTCGCCTTCTTCGGCCTCCTGCTCGGTGTATCCTTGGTCTTCCTTCCAGAGTCTCCAAGATGGCTGTGCGAGAAAGAGAGGTATGAAGAAGCATGGAATATCCTTCAACGTCTCCATCAATCGAAGAACGACCCCAGTGCGCAGCTGGCGCGTGCTGAGATGGCGCAGATGCATGCACAGATTGCGGAGGAGAGATCTCTCCCTTCTGATTATCTTCATATTTTCCGGACTCCACATCTGAGGCATAGAATGATTTGCTCTATTCTGGTGTGGGTTATGGGCCAGTCGACGGGAATTCTTGTCATTGCCAATCTGACGCCAACCTTGTTCGGCCAATTGGGCTTCGGTACAGTTCTTCAGCTTGGGTTGTCGATTGTTTGGACGACTTGTGCGCTTCTGGGTTGCTTCGTGAATGCCGCGATTATGGACCGCTTTGGTCGAGTGAAGCTACTGGGCAAGTTATCCACATATCAAACTGCTCCAGATATGCTAACAAGGTCGCAGCGGCCGGAGGCTATCTTTGCAGCATTGCGTTGATCCTTGAAGCCGTCCTCCAAAAATATTACCTCGGCTCCGACAACAAGTCTGGAGTGAATGCGGCAGTGGCCATGTATTTTCTCTTTATCATTTTCTACGGGAGCACTATTGACTGTGCGGCCTACGTTTACATTTCCGAAATCTGGCCAACTCATCTCCGAAGCAAAGGAACTACCATCGGACTGGTCTCTTTCTTTTCTTGCGCGATTGCGTATACAAGTCCAGCTTCGCAAGCGTTTTCCCAGATCGGCTGGAAGTACTACTTTGTGATGATTTCCGTCTGTCTGGTTTCCTCCACAGCCATCCTTTTTATACTTCCCGAGGTATGTGATTGGTTTCGCTCTGTGACATGTGGCCCCATTTGGCTGACTTTTTATATAGACCGCGAGACTTACTCTAGAGGAAATCGCCGAGAAGTTTGGTGATAAAGTTGTGGTACATTTTGGCGACGAATTCGAAGGAGAAGTCAAAAATACCGAAGGGTTTTCGAAGCAGTTTGTGTCACAACAAGAACAGGTAGTCGCAGAAGAAGGAAAGGAGTGAGCCATCTATTGCTCCTACCCGTAGGGTTTGTCCGAAATCGCAGCATTTCACTGTACCTCGGTGCAGTGACCTCGTCGTGATATTACCGAACTTCGCAACTGCAATCGTAGCATAGTTACCCAGTATCCGTATTACCCACTATTTCTTTTATTGGTTTACTATTAAGCCTATGCTCGACAATGCTGCGCAGGATGCAAAGGTTTGGTGGTGTTAAGAGATACACCGCAAATCCACCGACACCTGTGGTTCGGCCGGACTGTCTCTCAAACGTAATCCCGTTCGGACAAAACACGAACAGCAACTCTGGTTCACTACTCTAATTCGAGGCTCCCAGGCCCCCACAGTTCAAGGACCTTCTCCCATCACCCCGCATTTACCCATCGCCCCGCATTCGAAGCTTGAGACCTACATGGATAAGGCACGGCTACAGAATGAGAAGCTTTCCCGAAGGAGCGTTGACATACGCTCGTAAGTCTCCCTGAAGGAATTATATCGTAACCATGTTCAAGGGAAAGTATTACTCGGTGACGGGAGCGGCATCGGTGAGCTTGCTGGGCCACGACTTCAATTCCGAATTAACACATGTAGGGGATTGGCAAAGCTACATCAGTCCGTCTTGTTGAGCTTGGTGCCGCCGGGGTAGCTATCAGCGATGTCGACTTGGCCGGTCTCAAAGCCACGGAGGAGGAGTGTGAGTCTTTCTTGAACACGATTCGCGTCTGAAATATAGCAATCTGACACGATGTAGGCAAGAAAGCCGGCGCTGCGATCATAACCATTACCAAAGTAGACGTTCGCGACCGCGATCAGGTTGAGAAATGGATCACCGACACCTATAACAGTTTCGGCCAGCTCGACGGCGCGGCCAATGTCGCTGGCGTCGCTGGTGGAACTGGAGACACTACAATTGAAACCATTGTGCGTCTTTCTCTACCTATTCCCCTACATATCCTTTCGCCCACACATTGCTACGACACCCTGAGCTAACGGCGTTAATTCTTCAGGTGCAAAAAGATTGGGATTTCACGCTAGGCGTCAACCTTAACGGGGTTATGAATTGCATGCGCGCCCAGCTTCCCAGACTGCCTCGACCGGGAGGATCCATCGTCAATGTAGCAAGCACTTCTGGTCGACGTGGACTTCCGCATAGTGCTGCTTACGCTAGCAGTAAGTTTGCAGTAATCGGACTGACGGAGAGCGCGGCCGGGGAGTACGGAAGGAAGGGCATTCGCATTAATGCTTTATTACCGTAAGTCCCTATCAACCATTTCAAAATGTCGTTTCAAGGCATTCAGGTGGTCGATGCTAATTTCTGGTAGGGGCCCGATTGACACGAAGATCTTTCGTGATGGGGAGGCGTTGGGACTTTTCGACTCAGACATGCTATCAAAGGATACGCTTATGGGGAGGATGGGCAAAGCGGAGGAAGTTGCAAAGGTGTTGTGCTTTTTGCTGAGCGACGACGCTTCTTATGTCACTGGAGGTACGCCAAGCTCATTCATTTTCGCAGTCTCATTTGCTGACACTGAGCGTGGTAGCGCATTGGACTGTGGATGGAGGATACCTGGCTTGTTGAGATGCGCGAGTTATGAAATCCATAACACGTGGGAGTCGCAGAGCCATGATGCCCTTTACATCTTGTTTGGTATTACGAAGATAGAATACAACGTAAAGCACCTCGGATTTCTGCCTCTTAGATGTCTTTGCACGGCTGAGCAAATATTTGGAGTAAATCTAACATCTTACAATCTAAAACTTTTGATTATTGCCAGAATTGAACTTCAAAATCCGTTCACATATGCAGAAAAGTGTCCAAGATATATAAAAATCTGCCTTGGCAGGAGACTGCGGAGCGCCACAACTTTTCCTGATTTTATACCCTGCATCCATATCCTAGCAAGCTTAGGTGTGATTTTGATTGAAGCGGATATTCTATCGGACCGTGAGCGGGCCAGCTAACTGTTTATGACCGCTCCATCAAAAATCATGTCTAAGGCGCTTACATGGAAGTTGTATTAAGCGCCCACCCGAAAATTAGCGCTGCGAACAAGTATAGATGTATAAATTGCTATACCACGCAACGTAATATTTATTTTAAAAGTTAATCAAAATTACAATAAATATAGGCTTTTTAAAATGGCTTTTTTTTTTTTTT
>KV744989.1:0-15803 GCA_001692735.1 Lepidopterella palustris CBS 459.81
TGCAGTAAGCCTCTTATCTAACAATGGTGGTGGTGTTGCCCTAGACGCTATACAACTATTATCTGTAGGAGCCGTCTCTGCCATTACTGTTACGCCTTAATAGCGACGTTAATACGCTGGGTCCTACCCTGGACCTCTATTAAGAGAGAGAGATTATAATTATTATAGGTGTGGATAGAAGTGTAGGGTAGATATCAATTCAAGAATAATCTCTAAGGTATCTAGCTTCCCCCTAAGAGGGATTTTATCCGGCGTCACGCCCTCGTGACGCCAAGTAAACACGTGACCATTAATACACGTGGCTTTTCCTTACAAGAATACTTTAAAGTATTACTTACTAATACTAATATATATACTAGGAATTAGTACTACGCTATTACTATATTATATACCTTAAAGAGCCAGCGCGGCACTATATTAAGTATACTACTACAATATTAAAATTAACCTTTAGTTAACTACTTTATAGCTTTAGCGCCCCCTATTATCCCTTATATTAATATTACGAGCAAGATATACACTATATAGGTAGATAAAAGTGGTAGAATATATAGGGTAAAAGGCAAAGGCAGTGGAGTAGTAAAAGGTAGAGGCAATAGAGTAGATAGGGTATAAGGTAAAGGTTCTAGTATAGAAGGCCATACTGTAGCTATAAAAGGCTACTTTAAAGCTATAGTAGCGCTCTAGGCTTTGAATTTATAGGCGAATATTAGGTTAAGGGCGGCCTAAATACGACCTTAAGGAGCGATATAGATAGCCTCTAAAGGCTTATTAAGCCATAATAAATAAAGAATGTTGAGTAATTTTAAATATATGTTTTAGAGAACGTAAATAGTAGTAGTACGTAAGTATCTAGCCGCTTAGGGCAATGGCTAAGCCTAATTGGGGAGTATGCGTATATACCGAAATCGGGCATGTATATATACCGAAAAGGCTTGTGAGAATACCGTGACCCTTTATATAAATAGTTTTTATAATTTGTTCTATTAAAAGTCCCTTGGAGTATTCATGCGGGTGATTGGACTAATGGAATGGCGAATGCAAGAATCGCACGGACCCTTGGGTGGCTAACACCGAATTCTTGGCAGCGTCACAATTTCACGATGGCTTTCAAGGACGTCAACTTCAACCTTCACACCAAACAATCCCATTACCACCCCTCAATCGTCCAATTGTCCCAACCGCACAAACTCCTTAAGCCCCCCCAAAAGGCCCCGTAGAAATATGGCCAAAGAGAAAACCATCAACCCGGCCCAAGCAGCCCGCAAAGCTGAAAAACAACGCGCCCTCAAAAAATCAAAAGCCCAACTCCAAGCCCAGCGCACCGAGAAGCTCGCCCGCCGCAACCCCGAACGACTACAACGTGAAGTTGACGATCTCAAATCCCAAGAACAGAGTGGCAATTTAAGACCGCACGATCGTCAGCGGCTCGCCCAGCTCGAGAAGGATGTCGCTGCCATTAAGAAAGCGCGTGAGGCACTAGGAGATAGGGCGCCCAAATTCGGAGGGGGGGGTGGTGGCGAACACAGAGATGAGAGGAGGGACAGTAGAGGCGGGGGTGTGCTGGGGAAGCGGCGGAGAGATGGTGGCAAGAGCCGGCAGGGTGATGGAGAGTCGAGCAGCGAGACGGATGAAGACGCGCGTAACATACCCATGCCAAAGGACACACCGCCTCCTATCCCGCGCCAGGACCGGCATCGAAAGCCACAACCTGGCAATGCGAACGACACTCTTATGGGTCAACCTCGCATTACCCACGCTCTGCCGCCGAAACCAGTCGCCAAAATAGTGTACGAGGCCGCGCCGCAGCTCCGAGATTTGCGGAAAGAAGCAACAACTGGACTCGTTCCTACCGCTGTACAGAACAAGCTTAAGCTTGCCGAAGGGAAAGTTCAGGGGAGGTTGCTGGAGCCTGAAGAGTTGGATAAATTGGAGAGGGAGGGCTATAGAAGCACCGAGAAAGCTGCGGAGGTAACAAGGCAAGAGGATGGGTATGGGGCAATGAAAAAAAACGTGGAGAGTGTGAATATTGATTTCGACGCCGAAGAGGAGGCGCTCGAGCGTGAATTGAGGCAAATCGAGATGGAGGCGCTGCGAGAGGAAGGGCTTAAAGATGCGGAGAAGGCGGTCGATGCAGCGGTGGAAGAAGCCAAGTATAGCATGATGGGTGCGGAGTCATTAGGCAAGATCAAAGGCATAACGAGCGAAGGCGAGATAGCAGAGAAGAATCTGAGGCATGTGCAGATGGAAGAGGTAGAAGATGGGGACATCTAGTGGCGAGCCTGGACTGGTAATAGCATCAGCACAACCGCTGAAGTAACTTGATGAACATTGTGCACTCCTCAGATGGATTCTTAAATGTATTGATTAGAGCTAACGCGATCAGAACACATCTTGTGTGAGGTAGTCTCCATGACCCACGCGCACATAGTTGCGGATCAGTAAAATTTCGCAAGGGAGATATCCAGCATCCTCGCAGTTCACAAGCGTATGATGATCATCAAAACTAAGACGAAGACAAATTGCAGTCAAGTAGCCGTCAGGCTGTGGTATTCATGAGGTATGTATGGTATAATACAGACTTGTGTCGCCGCCCATATTTGATTCCCTAAGAGCAATTCACCTCGATTGTTCTAGTTCAGTGAAGAAAGTCATTTCCATCGAAGAGGTCTTTTATCAATCCATTAATGCCGACATATGCTGTGAAGAGGCGTTTACAACTAGCACCGGAGGTTATCAGTGAGGGGTTGAGGCGTTGGCAACAGTCTCTTGGGCGGATTCGAGATAGTCATTGCTCTCGTCAATGCCAGAGCGGGTAGAACCAAAGAGCTTCTCGCTGTGGACTTGTTGCCCTCTGTGGTGAGTTAGCAAATGGTTGATAAAGGTGATGGAATGGGGTGAGGACAACCCTGGCTGGACAGCACTGGCAGCATGATCAGCTATGCCAGTAACACTCTCCTTGGCTTGCTCGCCGGGTCCCTTTTGTCTGAAATGCAATGTCAGTGAGCGCTCAATCGTGAGAGGGCAGCGCTGAGGTGCTCACCCGGATTTAGACGATATGATCGATTTGGTTAGAGGTGGGTTGAATTTGCGGTTAGAAGTGCTTGATAATTGAAGTTGGATTGAAGACTGCGAGTCGTGTGTGATGAAGAGGATCTGTAGAGGAGAAGTGGAAGGTCTTTTGTAGTCGTATACAAATAATAATGCGCTAAAGTTTCCAGAGAACATCATCGTTACATGCATTGTGAGTCGTGGCTGCAATTTGTGAACCCAACCACTTCCTTGTCCGTATTTCAATGCACATGACCAAGTCCTAGTCATATTTTTTCCTCTCACATGTGCCTAGGCAAAGGAGCATGTAACGAATCGATCGGGAATCTTACATCGATGTAACCGATGGAATCCACTAATGGAAATGCAGAACGGTGTCACGGCAAATCGAGGATATTGGATTATGGTGATTGCACTGCATAGCAGGCTAGCAATGAGATCCAGGCAGCTAGCTTAGAAAAGACCATAGGAGTGGGGGCTTTTGCTCATTCCGAAATAGCAGTAGAAACCAAACTCGTGAGAGAAAACGCTGAAAGAAAGTGTGAGAAAAAGGAATGCGGCCGATGATGAGACTCCCTGCCTGATCTCACCCAAAAAATTTCTCCTCCAAAACTTGTAATGTCGCAACGCTCCACGAACAGAGTAGGAGTTGTGAATCACCGAAGAAATCGGAAAGATGTAGGGCAAAACATGGTCCAGAAACGTGCCGCAGATAGCTTGGTGGAGAGAATGAAAGACTCAACACGTCGCTTGAGCCATTCGACGCCGGCATCCGGCGAGCAATTATCATTTGGGTTCGGGTTCGGGGTGGCCAGCATCCTGGAATGGGAACTCTGAGCAAGTCTCTGGTGTAGTTGTTACTATGTGAACATCGTGGGGTTTCTTGCAAGTTCTTCGATGATTTTATCATAGTCAATAATTATAACCTGTCTGCCGCAATACTGGCTTGCCGCAGAGTGGCCATTGGGGCTTAATTCCTGATATCTGGTGGGAAATCTATCGTCCAACGGCAACCGCAGAAGTTTTATTCGTTCCTTCGCCGTCACCCTTCCAGCTTGCTCCAAGTGGTGGAGTTTTCGCAAAAGGTCATCCTTGCTAAAGGAAAGGTAGCCAATCAGCTTGTTGACGTACTGAAGTATTCTTCAGATCTCGTGTATCGTGTACGACTTGCTCAGCTTGCTCATTATGCTGTTTGAGATCGCAGCTTTTGCGTGTCTGATCTCGGGTGTTTGCCCATTGGTCGCTTAGGGAGGCATTGCAGGAGCTGACTGACGTCCGGGGGGATGAGGTGGGAGGACCTGGAGCCAAGTGACGCGCTGAGCGAAATGAATAGAGAAGGAGCAAAGAAGTGAAAAGGAAAGACTGATCAATACATGAATGAGCTGGAGTTAGCATCGAGAAACTGCGTTGATCGGTCCGGAGCTTCATCAAAGACAATGAGCTGCGGGTGGAAAGTTTTCCACGTCTTCGATAATCGGACAGACAAATACCAACACTAGGAAATCATCGTTGGAATGAGTACTTAAGCCATCCTCCCGCATGTGGTACAGGTGTAGGAACAAAACAAGGCGCGGTAAAGCAGGGCTCTGGGCAGGGGAAGAGGAGCATGCAATAAGAAGGGAAGAAGAGGAGCTGTAAAGTACCCGTAAGTCTTTGCAAGGCTTATACAGTGCGGTGTGAGGCGGAGTGAGCGGATAGGGTGACAGGCCTACCTCATCCCGCCCGTTGGGCCTCCGCCTAGAAGAGGTTGTAATAGAAGCTAAGAATATAAGTGCCCCCAGTCTGATGGATTCCGTACAGCCGACGCCACGTCAGGAAATCTCTAGGCTCTTTCAGGCGATAGGGGCTCTCGGATGGGGACCAATGATTATCCGGCAACTCTCATCAGAAGGGGCCAAAAACCACCACAAGGCTAGGGAATCCTGTCTCCATGACAGCTCTGTGTTTCAGGAACCCGGAATCCAAGTTTATTCAGGGCCAATCGCGTAAAATTCATTCATGCTCCAGGACGCGCTGCAATTATCTCTTTTTCCTCAATGTTTTACTGTGGCTCACAAGATTGCGCAGTAACAGAGGGCGAATCCGTATGGATTCAACCCCCAAGCTTCATCGCCCGATGGATTCGCTGCAGGATCAAAGAACTCTTCGGGCCGACCAACGACAGCTTGATCTTACTGTGCCTCTTAGTTCACTGCCGAATACGGGTTATCTGCTGGCAGTACCACGGACCCTTGGGCAAGGATTCTAATGTCATGGGGGCTACAGCCTCTCAGATTCGAGAGAAACACACTCGCTCTTCCCCTAAACAGGTTTGTCTGTATACCACTCTGGAAACCGTGCTGGACACAGCCAGCAATGGCAGGAAATGCGGATCAGCCAGGCCAAGGAGAATGCCCAGGCCTGATGCTGGCTGTGCATTTGTTGTCAACCCAAGAGTCGTAACACTTATAAGTTTCCTTCAGTTTCTGCTTATAATTTCTATATTCATCCTCTCCTCCTCTCTAAATACCTCACTACACTGCTCCTTAGATACCCAAGATACCCAATCTCATGACCTAGAAACTCAATTTCTATTTTCCATACTCAAATATAACGCCATCATGAAATATTTCACTTCGTACCTCCCTTCCTACCTCCTATTCCTTTTCATATACTCCTCACCCCTCGCCTTAGCAGCCGCCGACTACGCAGCAAATGCTGAGAGCGCGATTAAAGTTTTAAACGACAAATGGTACAGTACTAGTACTGGCCTGTAGTAAGTCATTTGCACACCGTTGTAGGGGCTATATCTGATAAATTAAAAAAGTAACGGATTGTGGTGGAACTCAGCGAATGCGATGACCACCATTGCGGATCTCGGATTAATTGACGATTCATTCAAGAGCACCGCAGAGCAGATCATCTCCACGACATATGCAAATGCACCGGGCACCAATGGCGGCACCTGGCTCAATGACTACTATGACGACGAAGGTTGGTGGGCTCTTGGCTGGATTGCAGCCTACGACCTCACCGGCAATTTGGACTATCTAAATACTGCAATCTCAATTTTCGACGACATGACCACTGGCTGGGGCACTCCTTGTTCAAGTGGCGGCCTCTGGTGGTCAAAGGACCGCACCTACATCTCGGCCATTTCGAATGAGCTGTTTCTCTCTGTTGCAGCCCACCTCGCGAACCGGGTTCCCAGTTCAAAAACGAACAGCGTCGCCTGGGCGCGAGCTGAATGGGACTGGTTCTCGCACTCTGGCGTCATCAATTCCGCCAACACTATAAACGATGGCATCAACTACACCACTTGCAAGAACAATCAGGGTACCGTCTTCACCTACAACCAAGGCGTTATCCTGGGAGGCCTCGTCGAACTCAGCGCGGCGACAGGCGACCCATCCTACCTCGACGAGGCAAACACGCTTGCCAATGCGGCGTTGAAAGCGCTCACAGACTCGAACGGCATCCTGACCGAAAGCGGTGGCATCGAGGAAGACAGCAACCTCGCGCAGTTCAAAGGCATCTTCGTCCGCAACCTTGCCGCGCTTCACAAAGCCTCTCCTGACGCAGCCTTCTCTGCCTTCTTGACGAAGAACGCCGACGCGATATGGAACAGTGACCGCGACGATCCAACCGGCTTTCTCGGTCCGCACTGGCAAGGCCCATTTGCAACCGCGACGGCGCCGAGCCAGAGTTCCGCAATCGATTGCCTTGTTGCAGCGGCAGCAGTATCATGAGCAGAGCATTGCATTTATGACTAGAGTTTTGCTTTTTGCCGGGATCCTCGCAAGGGATGTGGGGCTGTTTGACGTTTTGTTACGGGACGGCCCCAGGTTCCCGATTACACGAGTCACAAGATCGTCCCGAGACGTCTGTTCTGCATGGCAGATTCTGTGATCCCGGCCCACTAACGCTGATCACGATCTTACGCTTTTCTTTGCAATTACACGAGATAAGGTGTTTCGGTCAATTGTCTTTCCATAACATTGGTTCATAATCCATAACTTGTGTTCCTTATTGTAATCCCTTTCCTGGTACACCCCGCCAATAACCTAGTCTTGCACTATTACGCAATATCTTGCAATGTAGCCTGCAAGCATGCCATTTGTCGGCCTGGTAGATTCCGAGCGAGGAGTTGCACGACTGGAGCTTAGGATAGATTCATTGGAAACCCTTTTTGTAACGTAGTGTGCGTCCCAATTACTTGAGCTCCACGTCAGCTTTCTTGGTCTGACCGTTTCGTATGACTCTTAAGAGGTCGTTTCGCGGACGTTCCGGCCGTTTCTCCGTTTGTCGAATGGATCGGTTGCTAGTCTTGAGCGGTGTTGTTTCAATATGGTGTGGCTAACGCATCCGGTTCTCCCTTGAGGTCGTCCGACACTCCGCATCCGGGGCGGTTGCGGAGATCGGTTAGGAGCTGTCTCCTCTCTAAAACTTTTCCAAGGTCGGCCGACCGTTACTGCTTACCTCTGAAAAGGGTATTTTGCACGCTCGACAAGGCTCGCAGTGTCCTTCCTATCAATTAAAAGTCTGTCGGGCTGATTTTAACGGTTTCCATTGTTTACTAGCCAGAGAGTCACTCGTGATGCAACCAACTTACAAACTCCTTCCCCCATGGATCCCCGCCTGGACGCAGTGGGCTAACTACTGCGGTTTGACTGCAGCACGACATGGTCTGACACGGTCAATTCCCGTGGAGCGGTGGTTGCTTGTGTGAGCTTCTTGTCACCTCCAGTCAGGACACCTGTCTCATTAATGGAGCTGGATTGGACTGGACTGGATTCCCAGGGTGGCTCAAGCACAGGCTCTTCGGCGCTCTATTACTTGATTAAAGGTCCTCAATGTTGACCGTTCTATTTCTGTCCGTAATTTAGACCCCAGTTATTGAGTCTTCGATTTGGGTCCGTAATCCAGCGTGAAGATCCTCACGCGGAGAGCTCCAGACTCCCATCCAGCTCCATCCCTGGCCTGTCCTTGGGTTGGCGAGCGTGTGGACCGAACATTATGCCTCGAGGATCGATCCTAGGAGACCCCGTTGACATCCGACACCCCGATTTGCGCTCCTGCAGAGGCCATGCAATATTAGACCAAGAGTACAACGCTTACTTGCTTCGAACTTATTCCACATCCTTGCGCGTGTTGGATTTATCTCTCAACACTATATTCCTGGGTCAGCTGCTTCCATCGACAAGGCCACCGAGACCGAAAATAAAGGAGAAGACATCCTTCCGGAATGCCGGAGGTTGGTTTCCCGAAGGATCTTCCTTGGCCAACCCTGGGCGCGTCTGACTCGAACAAATGGTTGTTCCCTTGTGGTCGATCTTTGAGTTCCTTGCTCTGCGGGGTTGGATATAGAGCCCAACACTCCTCGCGGGGTGGAATGTGTCGGCGTGGTGATTGAGGGGTACCGTGCGGGTTTCTGCACCCAAGGGGCGTAGAAAATCTATCATTTCATCTATGTCCATGCCATGTCAGATTTGTCCCTGTGGCGGTGCTACGGGGCATTGTGGCTGCCCTAACGACACTAGTCAGGTCCGACCGCCTTACTGACACCTTGTAGGGTACAATTCACCCCAGCACGACGCTTGCGAATGACGGACTTAGGTTACAGACGTAGGGTACGGACGCCGGCTGAAGTAAAGTACCTCCAGGAATGATTCCATCTCTTAACACCATGTAATCGAATACTGCAAGCAGAGGTTATACACAAAGCCGCTAAAGTATTGATTGGATCTGCTACTGGGAGGTATCAACTGCTGTGAATAGCCTTGCAGTTCGAATGCATTTTGCATTGGCTGTGGACCTACCTTCACTTTAAAAAGCCCCAAAGACAAAAATAATCCATGAAAAAATTATATCCATCAGTCAAGCTCTTGGAAATCGTATCTGCACACAGGGATCAAGTCCTGGGACCTTGGAAATGCCCCCCTCTCCTTCTCGTATGCGTAAATGGGGAAAGTGCAGGAACTAGGGGAAGTGGAAGCAGCGCCCCATTTGATCAGGGCAGGCGCAAAAGTGCGCGATGACGTATACCGAAAACGAGCTTGTGACCAGGCTCCGAAGAAATTCGGGCAGGTACGACGTATGCCCTCTCCGCAATCCGCAATTGGAAACAGCTTCGTTTTCTGAGCAGTCGCGTTCGACGCGTGAATCCGGCGGTAGAAAATCTGACCGAAATCGGGCCGATATCGGGCCGAGATCGAATTGTGAAAATATTCTTTGTAATCGACCTTTGGAAAGGCTTCAGTAAGATTGCCGGCGCACATAGAGCACAAACCTAGGCTTTCGAACTTAGGGGACCCAGAGAAAGTGCTAGAGTCTGGTCCCAAAATCGTGACCAATTTCAACAAAGCATCCTAGCGGGCACCGTCAATGCCACCTGCATTGGACTTGCGATTAGGAGGCCTTGGAAATATGTTTCTTCTTTTCTGCACAATTTACGGGCAGGTCACTGCGCGATGACTGCATATTGCCCATGACTAGAAGAATAATGCGTCATCCGAACAGTCCAGGCCGCGCAGTTGTCAGCATCACGAGGAAGTGATTGCTTTTCGACACACACCGATGACCTAGCAGAGTTCCCATCTTATCTGGTTTCCGAGTACATCTTTTTTGGGTGAACAATGTCTCGGTCACAGGTAATGCACCAACAGAATCTGGCGGCCCTTGGTCGAACGAGGATTGCCAAAGTTGACAGCGCTCTGAGCGGGACACTCGTAAGGCTATGGTGAATCAATAGTCCATCAACAATTCCACTCTGCTGGGTCAAATGCATTGAGATAGTACCATCCAAACCCGGTGCTGAAGCGGCGATAGGCGTTTAGGACTACATTCCGACCCCGCGGAATTGAAAAAGCCTGGCTCCAGCTATGTTTGGTCGGCGATGCATTCGAGTCCGTGTTGATGCAAGGTCCATGTGCTGTCAAACCCAGTTTCAGTCAGTGTGGTGCTCCCATCAGATCTGCTAACATGTATTGTTTTTTCCCGTGGCAGAGTCGGGCATGGCGCCGCGGCAGAGCTATAACAAGCAATTTCGTCTATCATTTCTGGGTCCGTCATGAGGAAGGAAACAGTGCTCGAAGCATCACCGATGAAGGCTGCTGCGGGAATAAAATTGACCGACTTTTGCTGGCACCAATGCCAGAACCCTGACAGAGCAGCATCCAGAAGGAGTAAACCGTTAGATGAGGCGTTGGGAGGAGCTTGGAGGAGCTTGGAAGAGCTAGGAAGGGCTGCAAGAAAGCTGTTGTGTAACGGCATGACACATTGGGGCGAGCGAAAGAGGCGGTCCCGTGATGTCGCAATCTTTGCCCGGGCTGGAGCATCCGAGCATCCAGGCACCCAGGCATCCAAACCCAGTCACCAGGACCAGCGGTGGAAATAATTGGCATTCGAGAAGGTCAGTGACTGCTTTGGTGGAGTTTTTGCTTTCGGGCATTGCTGAGTCTGGAAGGTGTCAATTTCGATAACGACGACCAGTTGATTTGGTTATAAATAAAAAGAGCGCTAGGCCTGACTTTTGGGTGTGCCGCTCCCTCCCCCCGTCCCAATTAGAGAGCCACGGAGGTTTATAGGTAATACGAATGCGGAGGATTGCCATTACTTGTCGGTCAACCTTAAATTCCTTCGAAAAGCAAACCTGCCCCGTATCTTGTTCGCTGTCGTCAACGTAAGCTATGCAAGCGTCGTCGAGCGGCTTCTTCCTTCCAAAATGCTTCTTCCATCAAGCATTATGGAAAATAAGCTCGCCTCGGGCCGCAGGGTACCTCTCTATCGTCCCTATGTCTGGGCGTCTTCAATGAGCTCTCTCTCCCTCTCTCTCTCTCGCTCTCTCTCTCTCTCTCTCTCTCTGACGCCACAACACTAGACGGTCCAGCTGCGGGCCATTTCAGCCTCGTCTGCAGACTTTCCAGCTGTGCGTGAACCTCCCCTCCTGGGTCCTGGCCCCGCGGCACAAATGCACGTCTGATCCATCTTGAGATTTTCAATAAGATTCCGGATCGATCGGTCGCCACAAGAGGCCAGGTTTCAGATGTCGATTTTGGCCTAAAGAGAGGAGCGCATCCCGAAGCCACGGCATTAGCACGGCGAGGAGGCGTGGGGAATTCTCCAAGGAGCACTGTATAGTGACATGACGGTGGCAGCCCCCGAGGGCGTCACCTGGGCACCTGGACAGCTGGACAGCTGGGCAGTTTTGACAAGCTCCGGCAACCCGGTACCTTTGATACCGTTACCGAGTCATTCTTAATTACTTGGACGGTGCGACTGCAGGGCCAGGCTTGAGCTGCCAGCTCCGCCAGCTCCACAAGGCTTCGTTCTCATGGCGCCTGCAAGCACCAGGAGGTGCAAGGTGCAACAACCACCCCGTGCACGTCTCGTGCAGAGGTCGCGAGGGGCCTCGAGCAGAAGCCTGCCGCTCGGCCATGTCATCGGCGTGGGATGTTGCTTGGCGAAGTTGGAAATTGGCAGCTCAAAAAGGAACACGCTGCTTATCAAATCCATGCCCGGAGTCCTCATCTCGGGCCGCCAGTGTCCCTTGTGTCCCTAGGTACATGTATTTAAATATGCAATTTCCCTTATGTGCCTAGGTGTTGTGTGATATGCACTGAGACCATTTCTGGGGTTTGATATGCAAACGCCTACGGCCTTTTTGGAGCTGCTCACTGCTGCATCAATCACGATTTTTGTCTGAGTTTTTAAGGCACATAACGAGTAGATAGATAGATAGATAGGTAGAGGCCGTCTCGCTCAGGCTAACAACCGCCAGAACTAGCCAAGTCAACAGGGAATAAATATGTAATCGGGCGTTGACCATTCGTTGCACAACTGCACATCGCCCGTAATGAACCACAGACCAGTATAAATGCGCGGACGTCATGCATGCAAGTGCCCCAGACCGGCAACTGTTTCTCCGTCGGCCCCGGAACGGCGGACCCCTTGGCCTGCGCGCTGCGACGACTCGAGGACTCTGATGGTGATGGTGATGATGATGGTGATGATGGTGATGATGATGATGATGATGATGATGATGATGATGATGGTGATGGCGGTGATTGTGAAGATGGTGATGATGTTGTATCATGATCCTCACGCGACAGCAAGAGGTTGTCGGAAGGTTGGTCGTAGCCAAGTCTGCCCAGGTGATCGCCAGAAGCGAGATGAAAGAGTGTGGAGAAGGGGCCGCTATTACAAGCCTGCTCCGGAGCGCATCACAACGCACGATACACTTGATATCTTTGCAGCCACGTTGTCGCAGATGTTCCCAGCACTCGGAGAAGCTGCATGTGATGCCCTGTCGGCCGTCCTCTTCATCACGTTGCCTTGGCTTCAAGGCGTGACGACCGACACGGCTGCTCTTCCTGTTTCTCTCGTAAATGTCTCCAAAAAGCAATTCCTTGCGGCTCTCATTCGTGGAGTCGGCCAAGATTGTCGCCCGGCGCTGGCGTATCAGACCTTTCATCAACTCTGGAGGACTTCACCTGCTCACAACGAGATTTCAGGACAGACGCTGACGAGTGACAATCGCCGCTACATGTCGCTGGGGGGCGATTACGCGATTCCCGTTCTCGATGCCTCCCCTGTCCATCTAAAGGATTCGCTGTTGGCGACATTAGGACTCATGCTAAAGAAGCTAATTACCATCCGCCCTCATCTGCCATACCGCTGCCATGCCACTTGCTCGCAGGCTGCCCCTGACGGACGACGGCGTCGGGACGAGGAAAAGAGCAGGATAGCGCGCTAGGGTTCGACGAACGATGGCACTGCAATTGGAATGGGCCATGGGCAGCGGCCAGCGCGCAGAGCGCAGAGTGCAGAGTGCAGAGTGCAGAGCGGAGAGCGCAGAGTGCAGAGCGCAGAGTGCAGAGCGCAAAATGCAGAGAGCAGCAGCGGGTTCAATCTGAACGACGAGAAGCGTACAGTTCCTTCTGGCGCAGGTCGCTGCCACCCGCCGCCTGCACCTCAGACACCGGCAAACGCCATCACTCGTCCCAGCCTCTTACGCTGAGGCGCAGCATGCTGGTTTGGACCCTCTCATGACTGGCCTTTGCTGGCCTATGCTCCGGCGTGGAAGGTCGCCCACAGAGCCCATACGGTGCCCCACTGCCCACCCTCACAGCAGTGCCCACACTCGCCCACACACGCCCACACACACCACGGCGCACACCGTCCACAGTGCACGCCTGGCGCTCATCCATCCCGCACATCAGTTGGCTGCCAGCAGGGCCACCAACACTACAGGGATCCCCCAAAGCTCCTTCCAGACTCGCACAAGATCATCAAGGATCCTGTCCAAATGCCAAGCGCGCAAGGATGCTAGGCCAATCTCGCAAATCCGCTCCAAGGCCAGCACCAATGCTCGCAGCGCCGAGAGCCCTGCAAAAAAAACATGCTGGCTTAGGTGAAGGGACTACTGTCATTTTTGCCTTTTGCCACTTTATCATCTCCAACAGGAACGAGCATGAAAGTTTTGCACCTGGCTAGATCTCTTTCTTTTTCTCCTCCGCTTTTCTCGCACGCTGATGGGTGGCTTTATTCCCCACCTGGGATCACTTGTGCTCTACGCTGACGCCTCCTCAGTCCTCGCCCTCGCGCTCGAGGACACGGATTCCCTTTGCCCATCAAGGAGTTGGATCCGGTACCTCGCCGTCCTCTGTCCCTAGCTGTCGGTTTTCCACCTGCATCCATTGCGCCTAAAATCCCATGGCCTGGTTGATCGCCAGCAACCGCCCCCGCCTGCAACTCCCGACAACGACTAAAGAATAGATCTAGTGCGGGCTCCAACGTTTGGGAATTCATCGCGCGTATGTCAATCATGACCCTCCCCCCCCGAGGCCGTTTTGACCACCTGCAATATCAAATCTTTGTGGCTAACAAACTTCAAGAGACCTCTCTCAATGCGCCACCAGGTCCTGACGTCCTATTTTCCAGCAGTGCGACTCCAAAGTTCCTCTTATGGCTGTAGGACTGGAGAGCCGTTTTATGAAAGCTTCTAGAATTGACGGTCGACCACCTTTGCTTCCCCTTGTCAACAACGGCATGTCCTACGACTCTTTGGGTCCCCCTTCTGGAATCGGCTTCCCCGTGTTAAATGCCGTCCCGGCATCCACGTTTGCAGAACGTCCAGACCCCGCGCAGCCTGGACAACCGAATGCGCCTACTGCTCAGTTGCAGTCAAATAAGAAGAGACGACCATCTAAAGGAAAGTTACCGCCAGAGATCCGACGATCTGCTTCAACGCCTCACATGCGCAATCTTGCGCTTGCGACCTCTGGCGAACTGTCGCCAACAGCAGACAAGCGTCGCAACAAGCTGGGATATCATCGAACTTCAGTCGCATGTGGTAAGCCAACTTCATTGGCCGACCGCATGGCCGACCGCGTCGCCCACCTCACTTGCTGGATCAATTAAGGAACGATGCTGATGATTATAGGGCACTGTCGAAGGAGGAAGATTCGATGCCTGCTTGCTTCAGAAGACCCTCAGGGGCGCTGTTCAAACTGCATTCGGCTCAAGAAGGAATGCAACTTCCATCCTGTTGAACAAACGAATCCCCTAGAGCCCCGGTCGCAATCGTCCTCAAAGGCGGATAAGGGCTCAAACGCACCATCAGCTTCAACTCCTTCTTCTCCCC
Organism: Lepidopterella palustris CBS 459.81; assembly: GCA_001692735.1. NCBI lineage: Eukaryota > Fungi > Ascomycota > Dothideomycetes > Mytilinidiales > Argynnaceae > Lepidopterella > Lepidopterella palustris. The sequence goes on from KV744989.1 coordinate 14,675, forward strand.
GCCCGTCCGCAACTTCTGTCAATGAACAAATAGAAGAGTATCGTCAGTACTCGACTCTTCCCTCCAACGTAGCCGGCGCAAGGTTTGGCGTGCAGTCCGAGCTTGAGATCGACCCCACTCAAGCCTCCCACACGGATGGAGGAGGTACGTTACAGTCTCTATACATCTACAGCCATTCTAATTCAGATGTAGGGCCTTTACAACATCCTACCTTTACCTATGCGCATCAAATCGACAGCCAATGGGCGCCACCGAGCTATTTCCCTCAGTCTTCTGCTGCAGAGGATTCACCGTCAGGTGGATACCACTGGAAAGCCTCTCCCTCAACCGCCCCATCGACTTATGGAAGTGACTCTAACATGTCTGGCGGACAAACCCCGGCAACAATGAGCACAACCTCGAACATGTCTTATGGGCCTCATCATGATGGCCAAGGCTGGGCTCCGCCTACTAGGTCGATGTCTTATGGGAATATCGAAGGACTGTCTCAACACTTTCCCAACCAGCACCTCGCAACACAGCACGATTATCGAGGGCGATCGTCACCGTACTCTTATCCATCGCAGATAGAAACACCTGGCCCTATGCACGGCACTTCGCACCCGGAGTCGGCTGGACCGTTATCAGCGCCGATTGTTCACTCGACTCCAAATTATGGCTATCCCCCCGCCGCTTGGAATCCGTATGCCATGCATGGCACCAGCAACGAAATTCCAGGGCAGCAGGGACGCTCCATGACCGGGCATTATTTTACTGAACCTACCGCCTTGGGACAAGTCGAGGAAGAGACAGTACCACCTATGCAGCAGTACCATGGGTTGCCTCACTTCTACTCAGGCTCGTGAATGGCCATTTCACATCTCGAAGCCACGTCATCACGATCGGAAATCTGGCGACAAGACATTGAGACGGCGTTTTAGAACGTATGCCTTGGCAAAGGCTTTCTTCTTTACATTTTTATTCACCATTTTGCATTCGGAGGAAATAAAGGATAATTGGGAATCAACGACATGGGATTACGGGGCATCTGGCGCTCTTGGTATTTCGGTAGGGAATGGATCACGATGAAAAACAATTCGGACCATTATCCATGGAGGAACGGATCAATTTTTAGTTTTTTTTTTTTTTT